>JAMXBB010000010.1:59020799-59328299 GCA_024138015.1 Lumnitzera littorea
CCCCGTCCTCTCTCTCTCTCTCTCTCTCTCATTAGTCTAACGCTCCCCTTCCTTGTGGCTTTAAAAGCTAATATAGACAAAAGTTCACAACCTTGATTAAGTCGGTGACATATGTATATTATATATTTTATTTTCTTACTCCAATTTTATGTGACATTTTGAGTAAAATTTTATTATGATTTATTATTTATAAAATTTCATGATATACTTTAAAAATAGTAGAACATTATATTATACACCTAATCTAAACTATTTATTTCTAGATTAATTAAAATTTAACTCAATAAATTTTATGTTATAATCTATATTGGTTGCATCTCAACTTATTTTTCAAATCCAACTTTACAAGACTATTCCTTATAACTTTAAGGAGACTTATATTACCATTTGGTTTTATATAGAACTAATTTTTCATTGGATTTATGTTTCAAGATAAAGCCCTAAATATACTTTTCTTAATATATGATATATATAGATAGATTCGATTAATCATTTAGGACTTATTTATATACATCTTGTATAGAAATTTACTTATTAATATTAATTATTAAGATCACATAGTTTATTCTAAAGGATTTATCATAAGTTATATTTAAAATTACAAAACTCTATATTATAGCGATTAGACCCAATAAACTTAATACATCTAAGAAAATTGCATATAATGAGCTTAAATTAAAGTATTAAAGTTATACAATTATTTCTTTTAATTTTTATTACTTAGTCATGATGGTTTAACTTAATTCCAAGAACATCATAATAGGAGCTAATCAACACTTATATAAAATACAATTAACATGCACAACTATAACTCCCTATGTTTTAGGTGTTTTCTTAAAAACTTTTCTCAGCCTGAAGATTGTTCATTACTATCATTCTTAAGTTAAGGATAACGCAGAACCTGTATTTAACTTACCGTTTTGTTCTATTAACAATTACTTCTAAATAATTTCTCATTTAATTTGATAAACAACAGCATGAGCTTTCACATTAGTGGGCCATACTTAGAGTATTACAGTTATACACTTCTTATACAACATAGTAATTCTTTTACAATTACACATTTTTGGACTGACACGGCTATACTAAACCTTTGGTGAAAGTGTAACGTTCACTATTTTCCTAAAAAGCTATTTCCATAAACTCGAGCCATATCGTATAGTCAACAACCTCTCATAAGATCTCATCTTAAGTTAGAGTTATGAAGTCTCCTTATTACTCTAATACCTTCTTCTGACTATTCATCTGTAACTTGAGGATAAAAGAAACTTATCCCCTTTAGCAATTGTGATTTGAGTGAGAGTAGACAAACATACAATAACAAGCATAATTGAATAGGCATAACATTTAAGTAGTTAGTTCAATTATGTTATCTTATAGTTTTCTAACCAAATAATGTAAATGCGACAAGAGTATGCCATGCTCATGCACATGATATGCATTGGAATTGATATCCTAATCTAGCCTAGCAACTCATTTGGTTCGGCCGACTTATATCGGGCATTTGGATAATATATCTAAGAAGCTAGCAAACATTTCAACTTAGCAATAACCACAAAGAGTGGTTGGAAAATCTAGCATATAACTAGTCCTCTAGATACAATGCAGTCTCTATATGCTCAAAAACCCAGCTTTTACAAATCTAGTAGCTTACTTGATAAACCTAACTTTTCATAAGGAAACCAACCTAGCAACATCTCGATTTTTAGAAAACTTGACCCCCGGGTCTTTTTCGTGCCATGCCAAAAATGCATTAGATTGCACACTAAGCAAAACCTAGTAAATCCAAGCAAACTTATTTATCACTTGTTACCTAACCTTTACTTTAGAGTTTTGTTAGCTTTAGGATTTTGGTATCGAGTTTACTTAAGTAAACACCTTAAGAGATAAAGTTAATCCATAGATTCTTTTCCAAGACAACACAGATCTTAGCAAATGTCACATATGCATTCATTAAAATCAACATAATAACTAAGTTTAATATCATGTCTCTATTCAATTAGCAACAATCATAACAATAGTTCCATATGGTTCATTGAGTAGCACATCAACTTACAATTAATGTTCCACTAAGCCAAAATATCATAGAGCATACAAAGTTAGGACCAAACAAAAGTCTACTCAAGCATACACAAATATCCACTTACTTGACCAGTGGTACATTCCCAATCTTACTTATTAATATAAGCTTCCTCTTCCATAAATTCACCTAGCAATCAATTACTAGTCATAAGTGTATGTATGTATGTATGTGTGTATACATATACTAGTTAAATATTCATTATTTGGTAATTGGTTCATTATAAGTTGGTTTCAATTTAGTCTCTAAGTTTGATTCTTAATTAGCTTTTGAAATAGCTTCTTATTGCACTATCTTCTTTTACAAATCATAATTTCTTGATCAATTAATGATTTTTATAAGTTACAAGAAATTGCCAAATCTTATAAGTTTCCATTTGAGCTATACTGGGGCGATTCATAATATTAGTTTCATCCTCTGACATAGCTTTTGAGTTTCCCCAATTTAAGGCCCTTACTAAATTATTTTCTAAGTTACCCTCTATCTCTGTTTTTGCTAAGGTTTTTCATAAAATCATCTTCAAACCAATTATATGCTTCCCTTATTTTTACATTTTACTCATCATTTTTTCTTTTGACCTACTCTCTGAGTATCAATCTAGTGAAAATTTTATAACCAAAATCCTTTGAATCATCCTTTGCCTTTAATCGATGTTCTATAAGTAGCTAATTTACCAACTTCCTTCTAAGTTATGATTGTGGAATCCAATTTAAGCATCAAATAACACTACCAAACCAAACTTCCTCAATTTAATTACTTCTTAACTCTTTGTTCATTATATCGCAATTCATCAATTGTTTCAAGTTTACTAAATTAGTTAAATGCTAACTTCACTAATTAAGGCCAATTTAGCATTTTCCATAACTTCTCACTTTATCAATAAACCTAACCATTCTAGAATAGTAATCATACTTCAATATTGAATCAAACTTAGTATCTAAGTAAGGTTATTAAGAAAATAGGTTATTTTTCCACTAAAAATACAATTTAATACATAATTTAGAGCTAAAAAATCACATAAAAATTTAGAAAATAGTTTTGTAAGAAATCTCTTCCTAGCAATTCAATATCAATGTAAGGTAGTTTATAGAAAAATTTCGAAGGCTAAACTGCATCTTTGGGCCTATTTATTTCAATATTGAAAATTGTCAGATTTCTTAAGGACGTATATGATAACTATCAAATTTATACAAAATGATGTTTTTCTTAGATTCTATACACAAAAATGTGGAAATAAATTTTTTCATAATTTTTTAGGCATTTTCATATTTTTACCAAATTTTACAAAATTGGATAAGAAAAGGATCTCATCGAAAAATGGAGCTCTGGCCACTAGTAGCTCCTCTACCATTATTAGTACAGCTGGGCAATGTCTAATCCTTGTGGTGTTGGGGTCAGTTCATGCCTAGCAACTCCTTGTACCCATGAACCACCAAACCATCAAAATTGCACATCAACTTTGCTATTTTTCCCTAATTTCCTCCTTTGATCCTTTTAACATACTTTGATTTTTCCTAGATCATCACTTGCATGAACAAAATGTTAGAGAGTTTTTCTGAATTTTTAGAGCCCAAGGATGGTGAAAATGAGTTTTTTTTTTTTCCTTCTCCCTCGTCTAAAGTCCTAGCTTAAATACTATGGAAATTACATGCTCAAGCCTATCCTAACTCCAATAGCCATCCTTCTCCATTCCACAAGCCCATCCAAGAAATAATCTAGTTGCTTAAATGTTTTTTAGAGTTGTTTATTAATTTTCATGAATTTAATTAACTTATTTTGGCCTAAATGCTATTTTTTGGTATTTTAATTAGTTTCAGGTAAATATTTACGCATAATAATTATCTGCGAGGTATATACATGTGTTATATATATCATTTTGTATCATATAATATTTTTATTACATATATAATTTATCTCTAAGGTTTTATTAATTATCGAAACTCTAATTTTAAGTTTTCAATAATTACCAATAATACCTAGTAAAACTATGTTTTGTTAAGATTAAATATTATAAGTACTTTATTTTGAGAAATTGATATTATTAAGACTATTTGTCTAACTTTTATGAAATTATATTAAAATTTAGTTCAATTTGGAAAAAATTATTTGAAAGCCCTAGATCGTTCCAAATGCTCTAATTTACATTGATACCAAATGGTTCAAGTATGGTCACTCCACTTAACCTATTTTTTTGAGCTTCTCTTAATGGCTTTTCTTTATTACATGCCTTTGCTATACTTCTTATGTCAAATGATCTGCTACTCTAAGTCTTGGATAGTAGGTTGAAAATCGGGTCTTACAACAACAATTTATACTCATGGAATAGTAACTCACCATCGAAGTAACGATATTTCTTTCATATGAATATTTCTGTGTTACTTCATATTTCAAATTTAATGATCAAGTATTAGCTCTCAGATTATACACGAGATTATATCTACGTACATAACAGCTTCCACAATTAAGCAATCTACATATTAACTTTTATAATTAAGTAATGTACTTATGTAAATTTAATTTATTAGCTAGCAATTCTTATTTTATTTGAAGGTATCTTACAGTCAAATTCCAATTTTTATAAGATCACCTAGTCTTATATACATTATGCTTGCTTAGCATGTATTTATCATTACATAGTTTAACTTTACAATCCCCAAGTCAATAGCATTTAAAGTGGATAAGAAAATATAAGTTTCACATTTCTCATACAAAATACTAAATTAACATTCTTAAGTTTCTCTCTTAATACTAGATATGAAGACTTTTATAATTTCCTAAACTTACTAACAAAATGTTTTTTCTATAGAAACCCATTTATAATTGTAATAGAATGCATTCAAAAGATACGAGAAGTGTATATGCAAATCAAAATTAAATTTACAATAGGTATCTTCATTTTACATTTACAATGGGTATCTTCAGTCAACATTTCATATCTACTATATGCTGAATTCACTTGGTTTACTTCATATCCAATATTCTAAATTTAAAATTTGAAAATAATGAAATGGTACAAATAAAATATTTTATTTAGGAAAATAATAAGATTTCAGATATATCTTTTTTTATCACTATTATATATCAATTAAAAGATAACACTTATAATTATAAAAATGTGGTTACCTTAAAATATCGAACACTAGGAAAATTAGGTCTTTTAATCCTCTTTTCTTCTTCTTCTTTTTTTCCTTTTTCTCTTTTTCTTTTGTCCTCTCTCTCTCTCTCTCTCTCTTCCTCCCTTTCTTTCTCTCTTTCACTCTTTTCTTTCTTTCGTAAGTCTGATGCCCCCTTTCCCTTATGGCTTTAAAAGCATATATACAAAAATTCACTGCCTTAATTAAGGTAGTGATTAGGGTTGGTAAAAAAATCATGGACCATAGATCGAACCGTAAACCAAATAGGATTGAATCGAAAAAATGATTTTTTTTTATGAACCATTTGGTCACAGTTCGATTTAGTTATGTATAAATGATTCGCAGTTTAGCTTAGGAAGCAAACCAAACAGAATTATTTTGTTAAATAAAAATAATTTCATGTAAATTCTTTTATTTTATTTTCATCAATTTTTATGGATTTCTTCAAATTTTTCATATCTTCTTCTTATTTATTTTATTTTTAGGTAAATTATTACGATTAAGTAAGTTCCATTTGAAATTTCACATTTAAAAATTTTCCTTTTTTAAATTATCATTTTCTTATATGTTTTGAAATCAAGAATCTTACCTTAGTACTTTTTACGTGTATCTCATTTCTTTTTTAGTCTTTAATGTGTCTCTTTTATTTTCTTCATATCACATTTTGTTAAATAGCTCTACTTCCTCCTCTTCGTTGTTTATTCATTAGAATAGAATTTGTTATCCTCATTTAATCAAGTTAAGTTTGTTAAGATCTTGTGTAACTTTTTATTAAGTATTATTACACTTGATAAATATACGAGAAATTTATTGGAAACATATAAAAGTTCAATGGAAAGGAAAACATGTTATTAGAGATAAAAATATTTCACAAAAATTTAATAGAAAGGGTTCGAACCGAACATAACTGGTTTTAATTAGGTTCAAAAAATTTACGAACCGAAATATATAATTAGGTTTGATTTTTTTTTTTTTAAAAAAGAAACTGAATCACTATATTAAGTTCGTTTCGGTAAGGGAGGACAATGACACATATATTATATATATTTTTTGTTGGTTCAATTTTACTTGACCTTTCAAGTGAAATTTTATCATGATTTAGTATTTATAAATTTTTATAATATACTTCAAAAATAGTAGAACATGATATTATATACTTAATCTGAAATTTCTATTTCTAGACTAATTAAAATTTATCTCAATAAACTTTATGTTATAATATATATTGGTTGTATCTCAACTTATTTTTGAAATTTGACTTTACAAGACTATCTACATAACTTTAGGAGGACTTAGATTGCCATTTGGTTTTATTCGGAACTAATTTTTCATTGATCCTGCATTTTAAGATAAGGCCCTAAATGCACTTTTCTTTAATATATAATATATATAGATACGTTCCATTAATTATTTTAGACTTATTTATATACATCTTATATAAAATTTTACTCATTAATATTAATTAGTAAGATCACATAGTTGATTCTAAAGGATTTATCATAAGTTATATTTAAAATTAAGAAACACTACATGATAACGATTAGACTTGATAAACTTAATACTTCTAACAAAATTGCATATAAATGAGCTTAAATTGAAATATTAAAGCTATATAGTTACTTTTTTGAATTTTTATTACCTAGTTATGAAGATTCAACTTAATTTCAATAAAGTTGTTGTAACTTAATTTATTATTTTGTGTCACTAATAATATTATTATATTCATTGTTCTATTGCTAAAATCCATATTCTTGTTGTCACTAGTAAATCTAATATAAGCCATTTTATACCTAGTGACTTATCTTATAAGTACATTTTTTAAAAAAAGATATAAACTACTCGAAAGTTAGCAGGTCGAGGTTATAAGGTATTACATTAATAATTAAATACCTATATAAACATGACTATATACAAATAATGTACTCCATATACATATTTATGTATATAATTTCATTAAAATAGCTACCTAAATAATATGCAATTGAGTTGTATTATAATAAAAAGAACTAGATAGAACCCTAACGCTTACATAAATTTTACAAAAACTAAATCTGAGTTTAGTGTACATAGGATCTCTAAGTGAACAGAATGTTGATAGTACAGACCCATCAGAGTAAACATTAGTACAAGTAAGTTTGGATCCATGCATCTCATCACTAGTAATATTTTATATTCATTGTTCTATTGTCAAGATCCATATTCTCATGGTCACTAGTAAAGGTAGTGATGCGGACCAAAGCCAAGGACTGATAAGGTCGGTCGTGAGGGTAGGTCCAAGCTTGTAGAAGGCTTGAAGAATGAATTAGGAATTGTGCAAAAGTAAGAAAAGTAAATAAGAAAACCATCAAATAACTCCAAGGATATGATGCATTAGGGACCTTCCCAAGACTCACAATACAACTTGATATGATGAACGGGATGGTTTATTAAGGTTACTCACCCCCTAACCTTACTTAGGGGTTAGGATAAGAGTGAACTCTATAGGCTTTGGCAAGGGTCGAGAGGGGTCTTGTTTGAAAGCTCATCTCATGGGGATTACTCCTATGGTGGTGTTTTTCTTCAATAATTGCTATAGGAGTCATATTGCTAGAGAGAGAGTAAGAGCTCAAGAACTAGAGAGACAGTTTGAGGGAAACTTAATTAGAGAGGAGTAGGAGTGAATTTCAGGTCAATTCTATCTTGAATGTGACAAAGGAGATCGATTTATATAGAATGAGGTATAGAAAACTTGGTAAGCACCATTAATGGATGATTCGACAATAGATACTCCAACTAGCATAATCTTTAATTTTAAAGAAATAAACTTGATTTGAGCAATTTTGAATGTAAATATGATAATATTATTGCCCTAAAAGTTGAATAGAAGTTCAAAATATTTCCTTTATTGTTGGGATTTGCCAAATTGCCACATGGTAAAATCTCGAGATATCATTTTCTCTAATTTTCCTTAACCAATTCGACCTTTGATACATACATGTTTGGTAGCATTTTTTGTATGGTTCAAAAGATCTCCATGAAATCTACATGATTCTACCATTAATTTAGTAAAATCTTACAAAAATCATGATTGAAAATGGCCATGAATAGTGCTTATCGGTATGGATAAAGAACTAAAGGAGATGAAGTCAACTAGGGCCTATTGACTTATGTACCAATTGCTATGTGACATGTAGGAGTTTTAGGAAAAAAAAAATTGAAAATGGGTGCTTAGCTCCTGAATGTAGGCTCGAACCCTTAACCTCTTCCATGTGCATATACATTCTTTCCATCATGCTGTTTGATGGACTATCGACCACTGGTTCTCTTACCTATGCGTACCCCTAAGGCCTTTAGTCATTCACTTGAAGAATTCTCTCCGATCAGCTTATCGAAGATAAGGTGCAATTTACAGGAGAATGGTAGAAGAACTCCTTAAGGGCTCATCTCGGCCATACCTTGCTTTATTAAGCTCCAAGTGTCGAACATTATCCACTGAATACCAAGGCCTCTACATAGAGTGCCGAGGCTGAGGACCTTAGTCATATGGCATTGCACCTATTGCTTGGCCCCCTTTTGTACAGAGGCTGAAGTGTCGAGTGTTGATGCCTTCTTGTAGAGTAATGAGATCCCCTTCATGTTAGCCCTTACTCTTCAGCTTACTATCTCTGTTACTTCTATACAATGATGCTTACATTTTTTGCTAGCATGGAATTGATATCTCATTGCCACCTATCCATTTACTTGACATTGTACTATTTTTCCCTTTTTATCATTTGTCCTATTTACCCCTTTATGTATGTACTAGGATTTTCTTTTTTAGGAATACCTTTTTGTAATTTTCTTGATTTGTAATGTTACCCTAGGGACATGATATAAATAGTCTCCTCTCCTTGTAGCTGCAAGAGATATTACATTCTAGAGACATTTTGAGTATACTTAGTCTTTGCGGGACTTTCCTCTCTAGGCTCATTTCCATACACTCTTATCTAGTCTTGCCGAGTAGCACAAGATTAGTGGCGATGGACCTTGGCATTAGCATATGTGTTACATTAATATACTCTTATCTAGTCTTGCCGAGTAGCATAAGATTAGTGGTAATGGACCTTAGTATTAGCTTATGTGTTACATCAAGTGAAGTACTAAGTTGTGTTGTGTTCGTAGGTGAGTCATATCCTCCTAGTAACTTCACATTAGCTATTGCATTCAGTTCATCGACCTTACCCTTTTATTTTCTTCAATACTTTGAAGGACCCATTTGGTTCTCATCTCTCTACTTATAGTAAGCCCTAGTGATAACTAAGCTTTAGGGTATATCACATAATCCTAGTATCAAAGCTTGAGGTTGTGACCAAGGGTTATGTTGCAATAGTTCCGTCTAGCCTACTGTTTGTTATACTTTATTTTCGTTTGGAAGAATAGAGCAAGTTTGCAATTCACTATTCGATTGGTATTCTCTACGCATGGGGATTTCTTGTGTGAAGAGTGTTTTCTGAAGCTTTTTTTTTGGGAAAGTTGAATCACAGCATTTAAGGAGAGATTAATAATGCTGAAAGTGATACTTATGGTCGTAGTTGTGTTACCCAACAAACACCATGTTCTACTAATGAACAAATACAGGACTTTGCTGTCATTGTAGCCAATCTAGCTATCTCGATGCAAAGGGTCTTAAAGACTAGGTTGCGAGAGAGAGTTATCATTGAACAAGGCCGAGAAATGAGAGATTGATTGAGATGATAGCTGTATGAAAAATGAGCTCTCAAACCCATTCTTATGAACCAAGCACCACCTCATTGAGTCGATGGAGTTGTGCGAAGGAGACTTGAGTCGGATGATGTTGAGGAGTATGAGGAGGAGGCGTAATAAGTTGGGATGGATGAATGTGGGCTTAGAGTTCCTAAGGGAGCTGAGCATCTCAAAGTACAGATTTCGAGCTTTAATGAGTTTGGTAATGCTAATGACTACCTAAACTGGGAAGAGAAGACTGAAAAGATCTTTGACTTTTATGACTATGAAGATGCTGTTTGAATCTGAGTGGCTGTATTGGAATTTTTTAGATATGCAATGATGTGGTGGAAGAAGTTGTAGAATGTTTGCTTGAGAGCTTGATGAGAAGTCTGAAAATGGAATGAGATGAAGAGTGTCCTGAGAAGTAAGTTCGTTCCTAAACACTACGAACAAGACATTTTCTAATGTCTCTAAGACTTGAGACAACGTAACAGATCAGTGGATGACTATGTCCGAGAATTTTAGTTGCTCATGATTCGATGTGATGTTAATGAGCCTAAGATACAAACTATAGCTCAATTCATTTCTAGGCTCAAAATTGTGACTGGTCATATCGTAGAGTTACAGAGACTTGGAAGTCTAGATAAGGCCATTTGAGTGGTACAAAGGATTGAGAGGAAAAGATGGAGCTAGATTAGTTGACCAAGACTACTGAGTCAAAGTAGTATGCTGAGTCGATTAGATCATGGCCGAGCATCAAATAGTTTTAAGGTGGACTACTGAGGACAAGTGCTGAACAGATTTGAAGAGGGCTCAGGTAAAGGCAAGGCTGAGGAGATTGAGGTTCGAAGGGACTAAGGTTAGAGCTTAGGAAGGAAGACCCAAGAGATCAGGTGCTTTAAATGTCTCGATTATAGGCATGTAGCTAGTCGATGTTTAAATTGCTGAGTCATGACTATAAAGGGGGATAAGCCCCAATTCAAAGTATAGAGTACAAGTGAAGGAGAGGAAGAGATGGGAGTTGGATAGATGGTGGGAGAGTTTTAAGAAGACCCCAATGTCGTAACATTACTTGAGAACAATATCAAGTACTATTTCATTGTACGATGATTTCTTAGTACTTTTGTGGCCAACGAGAATGCACAAAGGGGAGAATTTCTTCTACACAAATTGCCGAGTGAATGGCAAGCTATGTGCCTTGATCAATGATGGAGGAAGCTATACTAATGTCATAGAGCAAGGGGTAGTTAAGGCCATGAAATTGCCGGTCCTCTTGCACCTTAAGTAGTACAAGATTTACTAGCTAAACAAGAAAGGAGGTTTACTCATTACCAAGCAAGTTAGAGTACCAATTACCATTAGTGATAGGTACAAGGACGAAGTGTTGTGTGACATCCTTCCTATGTGTGCCTCACACATCTTACTTGGCTGACCTTGGTTGTTTGAATTTAAGGGTGTTACATGATGAGTATAGGAACACTTATGTGTTCTAGAAGGACATAAAGAAAGTTATATTGACCCCTATGAGTCCTAAGGAAGTATAGGAGGAACAAGAGAAGGTTGCCAAATCACTATAGCGGAAGTCCTCAATGATTTCCCGAGCTTAATTTGCTCGTAAAGTCAAGGTCAAGAAGTATGTGCTCCTTCTAGTTAAGAAACTTTTCGAGTTGAGAGAAGCCGAGAGCTTGCCTACCGAAGTGCAAAAAATACTACAAGAGTATGCCGGCCTATTTCCTGCCAAGATGTTGAAAGGCTTACTACCTTTAAAAGGCATTGAACATTACATTGATCTTTAGTTAGGAACTATGCTGTTGAATCGACCTACTTATAGGCTCAATCTTAAGCAAGCGGCTGAGCTGAAGAAACATGTGGATAAGTTGGTAGATTGTGGTTAGGTTCATAAGAGTATAAGCCCCTATGTCATACCAGTTGTACTAGTGCCGAAGAAGGATAGGTTGTGGAGAATGTGCATTAACAGCCAAGCCATCAATAAGATTACCATTAAATACCGATACCCAATCCTATAACTTGATGACATGCTTGATGAGTTACATGGTGCTCGCATCTTTTCAAAGATTGACCTGAAAAGTGGCTATCATTAGATACGAACGAGGCTTGGCGATGAATGGAAAACTGCTTTAAAAACAAAGGATGGTTTATTCGAGTGGTTGGTGATGGCATTTGGTCTAACGAATGTCTTGATTACTTTTATGTGGCTCATGAATTGTGTGCTAAGGTCATTAATTGGCAATTGTGTTGTCGTTTATTTTGATGACATTCTGGTCTATAGTGCTGACCTTGTCTCCCATATTGAGCATTTAAGATCAGTATTTGACATTCTTCATGCCGAGAGGTTATTTAGCAACTTAAAGAAATGTATGTTTTGCTAGAGTGAAGTTGTATTCCTCGGATATGTTATTTTAGAAGGAGAAGTTCGAGTAGATGACAAGAAAGTCAGAGTTATACTTGAGTGACCTACGCTGACTAATGCTGTCGAAGTCAAGAGTTTCTATGGTCTAGCTTTGTTTTATTGGAGATTCATTAAGAACTTCAATTCCATAACAGCCCCATTAACCAAGCTTACCAGGAAGAACTCTGAGTTTAAGTGGTTGGAGAAAGCTTAAAAGAGTTTTGAAGAGATAAAGTCCAAATTGACATTTACCCTAGTACTCGCCCTTTTGAATTTCGAGAAAGTTTTTGAACTAGAATGTGACGCATCTAAAGTCGGCATTGGTGCTATCTTTATGCAAGAGCACCAACCCATTGCTTATTTCACTAAGAAAGTCAAAGGTGCTGCCTTAAATTACTTGGCATATGACAAGGAGTTCTATGCCCTTATCCGTATACTATAAAATTGGTAGCATTACTTGTTACTAAGAGAATTCATCATCTATTTAGATCATGAATCTCTAAAACACCATCGAGGGCAACAAAAACTTTCTCGGCATCATGCGAAGGTACTTGGATTTGATACCTTGCTCAATCAGTGTGAGCATGATCCATATTTTAGGCTCCTAGTGACCAAGTGTAATGTTGGAGGGTTTATAGATGGTATCTATTTGAGTTAGGGGTTCCTAATGAAGGGCAAGTAGGTCTGTGTATCGAGTGGATTGGCTAAAGAGCTACTCGTCTGAGAAGCTAATGTTGGAGGCTTAGTTGGCCATTTTGGAGAAAAGAGAATGGCTAAAATATTGAAAGAACATTTCTACTGGCCTAGGATAATGAAAGATGTGCACCAAATTCTTGAGAGGTACGAAGTGTGTAAACTTGCGAAAGGAAGGAGAGAGTCACATGGAGAGTACACACCCTTGCCCATACCTGAGTGCTCATGGATCAACCTAAGCATAGATTTCATGCTCAGCCTTCCCTGAACATTGAGAAGACATGAATTAATTATGGTGGTGGTCGATTGGCTCAGCAAGATGAGCTACTTTATTCTCTACCACAAAACTAATGATGCTTTATTTGTCACTAACCTCTTTTTGTAGGAAATTGTACAATTGCATGGAGTGCCAAGAAGTATTGTATTCGACCGTAACTAGAGGTTTACTAGCATCTTTTGGTGGACCCTATGGAAGAAGCTCGGTACTAGGTTTATGTAAAGTACTTCTTGCCACCTTTAGGCAGATAGCTAAACTAAAGTAGTAAACAGGATTGTTAACAACCTCCTATGAGCAGTTGTTAGGAACAACTTACATGATTGGGACCTATGCCTACTTGTCATTGAGTTTGCTTACAATTGATCAGCTCAAAGCTTGACTAGAAGGTTACCTTTTGAGGTCGTCTATGGACTTCACCTGAACTTAACCCTAGATATGGCTATTAACCCGACCATTCAATAGGAAAGTCAATCTAGCTTGCAGCGTACTGAGAAATTCTAAAAGTTGCATCAAAGGGTTGCCAAACAACTGGTACAAATTGTAGCTTGATAGAAGGAGCAAGGAAGCCGAAAAAGGAGACAAGCGGTTTATAGTTTTGTAGACCTTGTTTGGGCCCACCTCAACAAAGAGTGTTTCCTTAGGAAGAGGATGAATAAGCTTTCCCTTAGATCAGACGAACCTTTTAAGATCCTTAAGCCCATCAATGACAATGCATATGAGCTTGAGCTACCCGACTAATATCATGTATTTGCTACTTTTAATGTGGCTAACTTGACATCCTATGTACTCGATGAAGAAGAGCTAAGATGATGCATCTTCGAGGTCGTACATACGGAGAGGTTCCACAACGAACAAAAACAAGAAAATAAAAATGGGCGTTTTAGCAAATTCGTGAGTTATTGAGCTGGATATGACACACCTACAAGATCTAACATGGCCTAATACTCATCGGATGTGACGTACCGGTCCGAGTAATAAGGTTACTTGCCACAATCCTTACTAAAGGGATTGATAAGAGCATGGAAAGAGGAGAGTTTTCTGAGAGAAAAGTCTCAAGGGTTTTTCATTAAAATCTCAAGTTTGTTGTAAAACCTTATATAAGTGTTCTATTTATACAAAAGGGGTAAAACTATAAATAAATGACTAAAGGATGCCCTAGTGGCATTTGAGTAATTACAAATGAAACATGAACGAAAAATAAGGAAAATACAAGAAAAAAGGGAAATCTAAATAACATAAGTAAAATAGGTAGTTGCCTAAGATCTTTGGGAGAGGGGTTGATGCTGGATTGTAAGGAGCTATTGGAGACCTTGGAGCCTTGATCTAAGTAGATTTGATCTCTTAGATGGTTTGTCTTATCTAGGGCAGAACTGACATGTTTATGGTCGACCTGATGTTGTCGAGGCCGACTTGATGTTGCTAATGCCAACCTTCGAATGGCCAAACCGAATTGTTATGGTAGTGACCAACCCGAGGCTGACCTGACATGATAGTAGCCAACCTTGCATGATTGTGTCGATTTGACATCGACATGTCTAACCCGTTTGGAGCTGACCAATTGACCTGAGTAGAACTAGCTAAGCTAAGCTGGAAGGGCAAGACAAACCTTGTATAGTAAGGAAGGCTTGACGAAATAGAGCACTAGTCAGCCATGACAGAACTTTCTGAATAGGGTAAGTCTTCCTATATAGATGAAGCTCATAAACAGATCTCTCTAGGGTTTTGGTCAGGGTAGAGTAAGGTGTATTCAACATTATAGGGTAGGCCCAACAAAGCAGGGCAAGCCGTTAAGTACTTTCGGAGTTCATAAATAAGTCAACCATTAGAGTAGAGCTCACGAACAAGCCTCCTATATAGACCAAAACAAGGCATGTCATCGGATCGGTACTTAGAATCCTATCATCCCCTCCCTCTTGGAAGAGTTTCGACTCAAAACTTGGCAATTGGCGGTTCCAAACCTTATCGGGGTCAAATACCAATTGATAAATTTGAAATTTAAACATAGGAATATACTCTAGTTCTTGTGACAAGGGCATCACTAGATCATAAGCTCTATCAATCAAATCTTTTATCTCAAATCTTTCCTTTCACTCATCATGGATCTATTCAACTACACCTTGGTAATCCAAGCAACTATCAATTATGGGAAGTAACATGATCTTAGGGTCATACAAAAGATTAGGAGCTCGTAGATCTTGTGTTGGTACGATGTAAAATGGCTCATCAATTGCTAGTGCTCCCTGATAACTCTGATTTTAAACATATTTTATATGGTGATTTTATAACATTTCCCTTATATTTTTGGTTTTCTTTAAAGAAATTGATACTTAATTGAGTAAAATGTTGATTTCAGGGTTTAAACGCGTTCTAGGCTCGAAAACGAAGAAAAGGAATCAAGTTTCACTCAATTCAGAGTTCAAACGAAGAAGTTATGAAGTTTTGAAGTTGTACAGAAATTTTGCCTTTGTGCAGAAAGTTACACGACCTGGGGACACGGCCGTGTCCCAGGCCGTGTCTGGTGATGAAAATAAAATCCGTGTAATACACATATATAAGGGGATCTTAGGGTTTAAAAGAGGGGGAGACATTACAGAAACGGAGAGACACAAGAGACGAGAGGAGACTTGAGGAGAACATCAATCAAGAAGCAAGAATGACATCGATTTCAAGATTAGAGAGATTGTTCATCAAATCAAGAGGGGTTTTCCATGTTTTATTTTATGTTTTTGATGAAACTCGTTTTTAGATTCGTCATGATAGCTTAGAATTTAAGTATTTAGGATTATGGAACCTAGGGTTTCATGTAACCCTTGGATTGAATTATAATTTCAAGAAAGTTTCTATCTTTTCTTGATTCAATTATGTCGTTTAGTTATGGATTGATAATTCTAGAGTATCAATATATGATATTATGCATGTTGATTGAGAAATTGCATGTGTAATTAGATCTGAACATAATTGAAGAGAATTACATGTATACTTAGAGATAAGATACATGTTTCTTTCGGAAAGTTGATTGTTTGTGTGGGAATTCATTAAACATTAATGCAATTCTAAGTTATATTACTAAGTGAAGAGATTCCGGTAAATAATTTAGAATTAGGGTTAATATGCTTGAGAAAGATATTAGCTTTAATTGTGAATCCCTCCGGTCAAGAATAATAGAAACTAAATTGAATATATTTTAAAAAGGTGACATGTTAAACACTAGGGGAAATAATTCCTAAATACATTATTGCATACTTGAAGTCGTTCGTAGTTTTATTGCTTTCTAATTTGTGTAATTAAGTTTCATAAGTAGTTTAGTTTATTAATTTCAGTATTTTTAATTCATTCAACTCGACATAATTTTCCGGTTAGATAATAAAGCTAAAGTTAATATTAGTACTCAAAATCTCTGAGGGATCGACTCGGACTCACATTCGCTATATTAAAATTGATAGGTGCGCTTGCCTCGTATCAAGTTTTTGGCGTCGTTACCGGGGATTTTTGATATTAAGAACGCTAGTTGCTTTATTACCTTAACCATTTTTTTCTTTATTTTCTTTTGTTTTCATTGCTTATTTTTATTATCTAGAGCTGCAATTGATTTTTTATTTCTTGCCTTTGTAGTGCATGACCCGCAGTAATCCGGAAGATTTGGTAGAACTCGATCCTGAAATCGAGAGTACTGCCCTTTAAAATTTGAGATCGCGACCTAAACAAATTGTGGCGACCATAGATGACGAGTCAATCGTTGAAATCAAGGAAGAAGGTCAAGAGGCCAATACTCAATTCATCGAGCAAGAAGATCCACCACACATGGCTAACAACGGGAATGAAGCAAATCGGACCATGTCCGATTATTCAAGGCCTACACTTATTGGAGCTGACTCCAGTATTGCAAGGCCAACCGTCGCGGCTAATAACTTCCAAATTGCACCTAACATCATACAAATGGTGCAACAATATGTTCAGTTTGACGGTCTCCAAGACGAAGATCCTAATGCCCACATCTCTAGTTTTCTAGAGATTTGTGATATGTTCAAAATCAACGGAGCCACGGATGATGCCATTCGACTGTGACTATTTCCTTTCTCCTTAAGGGGTAGAGCAAAACAGTGGTTGAACTCCCTACCAAGAAATTCAATCACAACTTGGAATGAATTGGTAGAGAAATTTTTGGAGAAATATTTCCCACCTGCAAAGACCGCTAAACTTCGGAATGGTATTTCGTGTTTTGCTCAATTGGAAGTGGAGACGCTTTATGACACTTGGGAGCGGTTCAAGGACTTGCTCAGGAGGTGCCCACATCATGGCCTCCCACTATGGATGCAGATTCAGACCTTCTACAATGGTCTCAATCTATCTACTAGACAGATGATTGATGCATCCGCAGGAGGTACTTTGAACACTAAGACACCTGAGCAAGCCCAAAATTTAATTGAAGGAATAGCGATGAACAACTATCAGTAGGAAAGCACTAGAGCCAAGCAAAAGGCCATGGGAATTTATGATGTGGACTTGACCACTGCTCTGGCAGCCAAGGTGGACTTGTTGAGTAAAAAGATTGATGCACTCTCCATTGGCCCTCAACAAGTGCAATCGGATGTAAGTGATTTTGGTATGCAGGGGTATGGAACACAAGAACAACTAGAACAGCGGATTATCTAGGAAATCCACCTAAGCAACAAAATAACCCCTATAGCAACACTTATAATCCAGGATGGAGGAATCACCCCAATTTCTCATGGGGAAACCAAAACCAAGGCCAGTAGAAGACCAACTTTGGCCCACCTGGGTTTCAACAACCATTCCCACCTCCTCTCCCTCAAGAAAAGAAGCCCAATGTGGAAGAACTTCTCACAAAATACATTCAAGGCAATGAGGCTCGCTTATCCAACATTGAATCCTCGCTGAGAAATCAAGAGGCTTCAAATCGCAATCTCGAGAACCAAATTGGTCAACTTGCGAAGCTAATCTCTGAAAGACCACAGGGAACACTCCTAGGGAATACCGAGGTTAATCCTAGGGAACATGTTAATGTTGTGACCTTGAGAAGTGATAGACAACTGCAAGTAGAGAAGAAGGATGGTAGGGAAGTAGTTGAGAAAGAAGTGGAAGTCAACTGTAAGGAAGCTGCAAAGCCACTAAAATCAAAAGAAAATACGGAACCACCGAAAGTGAAGGAGTACAAGCCTCCCATCCCTTACCCACAGCGCCTTAAGCAAAGTTACACTGATCCGAATAAGGAATTTGGTAAATTGCTAGATATTTTCAAACAATTACACATTAACTTACCTCTTGTTGATGTCATCTTGCAGATGCCAAAGTATGCGAAATTTCTAAAGGATCTTCTATTGAATAAGAGGAATTTGGAGGAGCTTACAACTGTCACATTGAACGAGGAATGCTCGGCACTTCTCCAGAATAAGCTACCATAAAAATTAAACGATCCAGGGAGTTTCACTATTCCCTTGTATGCTTGGCAATTTGTTAATAGATAATGCTTTGGTAGACTTAGGAGCTAGTATAAATTTGATGCCGTATAAATTGTTCAAAAAGCTAGGGTTAGGAGAACCTAAACCAACGTGCATGAGTCTTCAATTAGCTGATAGGTCTATCACATACCCTAGAGGCATCATAGAGGATGTTTTAGTGCAAGTAGACAAATTCATCTTTCCCGTGGATTTTCTTGTGCTTGATATAGATGAAGATATTGAGGTGCCAATCATTTTAGGTCGACCTTTCCTAGCCACTGCTAGGGCTGTTTTTGATGTTGGTGAGCATAAGTTGATATTACGGGTCGGGGATGATGAAATAGTTTTTAAAACTCCAGAGGCAACAAACAAATTTCTTGACCTAGAGGACATATGTCACAATGTTAATGCCACTAATGTTGTTATATCTACATGTGTGCAGGAAACGCTTGCTAAGGATTCCTCAAGTTATTGCTTGCAAAAGGGAGATGAAAATTTGGTGACTAACCCCAATTTTGCAGAAATGGTAGCTCGAATAAAAGTTCATGAATCAATTGTGGACAAGAAGGGGGTTGATCAACTCTATAAGTCAAAGGATCCTAGGTTAAAATCCTTCAAAGAGAAGCCACCATCTTTGGAACCAAAACTGTCAACAAATCATTTGGAACATGCCTTTGTGGTGAAAAGTTCAAAACTTCCAATGACAACCACATCTAAGGTAAAAGCGGACATGATGAAGAAGTTTCGGCTACATGAATTTGATAAGTGGCATGATAAGGAGAGAAACTATGGAAGTTATGCACCAATGAAATGGAATTGGCAATGTCGATGGCTTAAGGGTAAATTTACACTCGTATGGAGGATTCGAAAGCGAGATACAGGAGGAGTCCTATCTCCACCTGGATGAAGAATCATGAGAAGACGTATCCCGTCAAGCTATCGACGTTAACTAAAGCGCTTTTTGGGAGGCAACCCATGTCTAACTTTGCTCATATTTTAGTTTTTTTTAGTTTATTTCAATTTATTTATTTATTTTTTTCATTTATTTATTTATTTTTCTCTTTGATCTAGTTTTGCTTTGTTTCTTTTATTTGTTTCAATTTTAGTCATAGGCTTTTCCCTTTTTAGTTTCATTTTTTCTCTCTTTAGTTTTCTTTGTCTTATTTTTCTAGTTTAAGTATTTTTATTTATTTATTTATTCTTTATTGATTTTTTTATTTTAAGTTTCTTGTATTTTTAAATCCATGAATTTAGGTAAAAAAAAAAAAACAGAACAGAAAGTTACACGAGCATAGGACACGGTCGTATCCCAGCCCGTGTCCATCCAAGCCCCTTTCATCTGCCACGCCTACAGAAAGTTACATGGGCGTAAGACACGGTCGTGTCCCAGCCCGTGTCCGCCCAGACTTTGATCCTACGCCGTGGGCATAGAAAGTTACACGGGCGAGGGATACGATCGTGTCCCCAGCCCGTGTGCACCCATAATTTTCACCAGAAAACACAATATTACATGACAGTAAGACACGGTTGTGTCTCAGCCCGTGTGCGTCTAGACACCACCCGAGAACAGAAAGTTACACGGGCGTGGGATACGATCTTGTCCCTAGCCCGTGTCCGTCCAGTCTTCACACACGGGAAGCACAAGTCACACGGGCAGGAGACACGGTCATGTCCCAGCCCGTGTACGTCCAGGTAAGACACGATGGCACAGAATGTTACACGGGCGAGGGACATGGTCGTGTCCCAGCCCGTGTCGACCCAAATAACACGGTTTTCACACACAACCGGTTTATTTAAATTACACACCCTCTCACACTCTCACAATCACACATATCTCTCTTACATTTGCTCTCATTCTCCCTCTTCTCTCCACAATTCCTACATTCTGCACTTTGATCCAAGTAAGTTCTCCTCATTGTTTATGCTTTATCTTCCTCATTGTTTAGGCATGTTTAGCTACCTGACATTTAGGATTTTTGGGAATTGATACATGCATTTTGTTTGAGAGTTTACTTCGTTTTTATTCTTTCATAGTAAGACAAGGAGGCTGGGGAAAGTGATGAGGATGTCGAGGCCAGTGATGATGATGATGATGCTACTATGGCTGAGGCATCATCGGATGAGGAGGCTGAGGAGACGGATTCTGATCACTCTTCTTACTTCCAAATTTTTTGTGTTCTCTTTTATTGATCAAGACTTGTGAACTCCGTTATATATAATGATGCTGCTTCTTCATTTTGCACTTCTTTTCGACTGGCAGGGAAGTATTAGTTTCTTTTCATTACATATGTTTCCTTTTTCCTGTGCTGCTTTTTCATATTGCTTTGATTTTTAGTCGTACATTGGGGACAATGTACATTTTTAAGTATGGGGAAGGGATATATATAAATTTGTTACTGTTTAGGAAACCAATTATTCATATTTGATCCAATTAATTTTTAAGTTAACTTGCAACAGGTGATTAACTGGTATTGAGCCGAATCAACTATGTCATGTTGATCATTATTGACCTTATGATACTTTACTAGAATTGATTAGTCAAATTTTTGGAAGGTAATGTTATGAGTTATTTAACTTAGGATTTTAAAACTTGAGATTGGAGCAACATCACTAGTTGAGAGTTAGTCATGGTTATTTTTAAATTTACTTTTGTGTATACCTTTTTCTTAGAAATTTTTAAGAGTCCTATAATTTTTAGCAAACAAACAAATGAAATTCTTCTTTTAAGAAACCCTTGAAATATCATAATGGTTGGAGGTCAAAAGTAATAATAAGTGTATGAATAGAAAAAAATTGGTAAGGATTCATCTTAGTCCATCAGAAGAGCGAGATTGAGCCCCAATGCCAATTCTAATGAAAAAAATTGATATGGATCGGCCTTGGTCCGTCAGAAGAGCAAGGTTCTTTCCCGCTATCAATATAAGAAATAAGTTGGTATGGATCGGTCTTGGTCCGTCAGAAGAGCGAGATTCTTTCCCGCTACCAACACAATTGTGCTTAAATAAAGTAAATTCAAAAGACCTCTCAACAAAAGTATGAGCTAGGGGGATGATCAGAGGAAGAGTGGATGTAAAATGTGTTTGTTTTAGATTATGGTGCTTAGTGAGATGGAAGAGAGAATTGTATACATTTTAGTCAAATGGATAAAATTTTTATGACTCTTTCTTAGTTGGCGAGATGTTAAATTTAATTTTTAGTTTAAGAATCCTTGGTTAAATGGCTTGGTTAAACTTTGATTTTCATAAATTAACTAGTGAATTATAGTATTAAGTATTGTTGGAGCATTCGAATATGGTCAGATGAAATTGGTTGACTTTATTATTGCAAGTTAGTTGAGAATGATTTTCTTACCTTTCTTCGGGTCAAGTGTATTCTTTCATCGGTTTCTTAAACAGTGATAAATTTTGATTAGTGTTTCTTGTCCTAAAAGTTTTGTTTTGATTTATTTGCTTAAGGACAAGCAAATGCTCAAGTGTGGGGAAATTTGATAACTCTGATTTTAAACATATTTTATATGGTGATTTTATAACATTTCTCTTACATTTTTGGTTTTCTTTAAAGAAATTGATACTTAATTGAGTAAAATATTGATTTCAGGGTTTAAACGCGTTCTAGGCTCGAAAACGAAGAAAAGGAATCAAGTTTCACTCCATTTCGAGTTCAAACGAAGAAGTTATGAAGTTTTGAAGTTGTACAGAAATTTTGCCTTTGTGCAGAAAGTTACACGACCTGGGGACACGGCCGTGTCCCAGGCCGTGTCTGGTGATGAAAATAAAATCCGTGTAATACACATATATAAGGGGATCTTAGGGTTTAAAAGAGGGGGAGACATTACAGAAACGGAGAGACACAAGAGACGAGAGGAGACTTGAGGAGAACATCAATCAAGAAGCAAGAATGACATCGATTTCAAGATTAGAGAGATTGTTCATCAAATCAAGAGGGGTTTTCCATGTTTTATTTTATGTTTTTGATGAAACTCGTTTTTAGATTCTTCATGATAGCTTAGAATTCAAGTATTTAGGATTATGGAACCTAGGGTTTCATGTAACCCTTGGATTGAATTATAATTTCAAGAAAGTTTCTATCTTTTCTTGATTCAATTATGTCGTTTAGTTATGGATTGATAATTCTAGAGTATCAATATATGATATTATGCATGTTGATTGAGAAATTGCATGTGTAATTAGATCTGAACATAATTGAAGAGAATTACATGTATACTTAGAGATAAGATACATGGTTCTTTCGGAAAGTTGATTGTTTGTATGGGAATTCATTAAACATTAATGCAATTCTAAGTTATATTACTAAATGAAGAGATTCCAGTAAATAATTTAGAATTAGGGTTAATATGCTTGAGAAAGATATTAGCTTTAATTGTGAATCCCTCCGGTCAAGAATAATAGAAACTCAATTGAATATATTTTAAAAAGGTTACATGTTAAACACTAGGGGAAATAATTCCTAAATACATTATTGCATACTTGAAGTCGTTCGTAGTTTTATTGCTTTCTAATTTGTGTAATTAAGTTTCATAAGTAGTTTAGTTTATTAATTTCAATATTTTTAATTCATTTAACTCGACATAATTTTCCGGTTAGATAATAAAGCTAAAGTTAATATTAGTACTCAAAATCTCTGAGGGATCGACTCGGACTCACATTCGCTATATTAAAATTGATAGGTACGCTTGCCTCGTTTCACTCCCACTTCTTCAAGCTTGGCTAGCTCAGACATCATGATCTCCTCATAAGTTGTAATCAGAATTCCTTCTGTTTCCTTATAAATTGATTCTTCCTTCTCCTTCCATCTACACACCTCAAATCTTTCCAACATGAGAGTCTTAAGGGTTAACATGATGTATCCCCAATATATGTATCCATCACCTCGGTCGTGATAAACTCTAAACCATAGTTGATAATATCTTAAAGGTGTGATGCTATATTTACTCATATTAGTGCCAAGTAAACTTGTTAGACGACTAGGACGTAAGATTCTAATAGGAGGAAGGTAAACATAGTAATTCCTAGAGCTACCATTTGTAGCATTTATAGTAGGTAATGGTACTATTTCCGGAATATGGGGTTTCAACCACAATTTAACTTGGTCTTTCTTGCTTCTACTGTTTGTCTCTCTAGTAACCCTTACCCTTTCTTCTCCTAGTTCCTTTTCTCGGGCTTCCTTCTCATCGGCTTTCTTCATTTGAGTATCCCTTTGCTGCCTCATTTCTACTTTGAGCTCCTTAAGCTTATCAAGTATAACCTCTAGCTGTTCCTGTACATCATAATGGTCAGTACCAATGGCAGATTCTTCTCTTAAGGCTAATTGGATGGCTTCATTTAAGCTCCTTACTCTTAAGGGGTTAACACGTCGAGCAATCTCCGGCCTCAACCCTCTCATGAATCGCGAGATAGTACATGAAAGAGATTCATACAATTCACATCGCCACAAGAGCACTTTATACTCTTAGGCAAATTCTTGGATGCTCATTTTTCCTTGCCTTAAGGAAGATAGCTCCTCATACAACTCATCTTAATATGATAGGGGTACAAATTTTTCTCTCATTGCAGGTCTCATTGAGCTCCATGTAATACTTGGCCCTCTTAAGATCCTTTGCCTTAATACATTCTTCCACCAAGTCCTAGTAAGGCCTTGAAGTTAATCCTTTATGATATATTCCTTGTTACGTTCAGGCACGGATACTTTTCAAAGAATTTATTGACTTGCAATTCCTAATCTAAGTATTTGTTTGGGGGTTCATAACCATTAAACATTGGTATTCTCGACCTCATATCTTCATAGTCATAGTCATAACGATATCTTCCTCGATTGTTGTAAGCCATGTTAAATGGGGGTATCACTTTAACAAATTAGCTCGACTTACAAAAGTCTCATCGGCAATGATTGAAACACATAATAACTCGGATGCTTGCATAACTCAGATCTTCCACTTCACTTCGGGACTTCGACTCAACTTGGATACTAAAATTAGCTTGACAAGTTGAATGGGCAAACAACTTCGGATAGCTTCTCCCAAGGTCAACAGCTCGGCACCCAATGGTTTCACTTTATTAGCTTAGTTCAAACATTTATACTTCGAACACTAAGCACTATGTCAATCCCCAAGACAGTAGCACCACCTACTAGCACAATCCTAACCATTACTAGCACTAAATTGTCCAACATAACACCTAAGAAAATCTATCACTTTTTACTACCATAACAACAATAGTTTCTACAGTTACCAACCACCAAACACTACAAATTAATGTCAAAAACTCTAACTTCAACTCGAGTAGCCATAATACATTCTGTTGATGGTTGTTGTGATAACATGAAAGAGTCCTATTGAAGTCCCTCTATCTAAATTCAATGACCCAAACCACAGAATCACCATTGTCAGAAAATCAAACACCCATCTTCAATTTAAGGCACCCAATTCAAATCCATTGTAATTCCCGTAGCTATGGTTACATGACTCAAAAACCCTATACAATCTCTGTCCAAACATACTTAACTTAGTTGTACTCTTCACCAATACAGTAATAGACTTACACAACTCTAATTTCCAAACACCACCACTACAATAGTATAATGTCACTCCGACCTATGTCCAATATGACTCAAACTTACAAGCACATGTCTAACTTAAATCTGGTAACCAATACACTCAAATGCTCGGGTGTACACAGAAATGAACCTCCTCTATTTTCACATTGGAGAACAAAGTACAATAGAGCACAATAGGAATCACTCTTATTAACCTACAAATCTCCACTTCGTAGCTCAAGGTCTCTAAACTTACTTCAATTGAACCAAACCTAATATCTACAAAAGGAATACAACTAAATCTTTGCAGCAACTTTACACGCTCCCTTTTAGAACTACCCTCTGATACCAGGAAAGTTGATGCATCTTTAGGGTTGTACACATGGAGAGGCACCACAATGAACAAAAATAAGAAAATAAAAATGGGGGTTTTAGCAAATCTGTGAGATATCGAGCTGGATATTATTCACCAACAAGATCCAATATAACCTAATACTTACTGGATGTGACACATCAATCCGAGTAATAAGGTTACTTGCTACAATCCTTGCTAAAGGGATTGATAAGAGTGGGAAGATGAGAATTTTCCAAGAGAAATGTCTCAAGGGTTTTTTTATTAAAATCTTAATTTTGCTATAATTACATGAATGGCAACTTAGGAAAATACAAGAAAAAAGGGAAATCCAAATAACATAAGTAAAATGGGTAGCTACATAAGATCTTCGAGTGAGGGGCTGATGTTAGATTCTAAAGAGCTATTGGAGACCCTAGAGCCTTGATATAGGTGGATTTGAGCTCTTGGATGGTTTGTCTTGTTCGGGGCCAAACTGATATGTCCGTAGCCGACTCGATGTTACCGAAGCTGACCCCCAAATGGCCAAATCGAATTGGTATGGCAGTGACTGACCTAAGGCTAACTTGACATGATAGTAGCTGACTTCGCACGATTGTATCGATTTGACATGGACATGCCCAACCTGTTTGGAGCTACTAACAGACCTGAATAGAGCTGGCCGAGCCAAGTTAGAAGGGTAGGATAAACTTGGTATAGTAAGGAAGGCCTAACGAAATAGAGCACTAGTTAGCTAGGATAGAACTTTCTAAGCAGGGCAAGTCTTCTTGTATGGATGAAGCTCATAGACAGATCTCTTTAGGGGTTTGGTCAGGGTAGAGCAAGGCATATTCAACATTACAGGGTAAACCCAACAAAGTAGGGTAGGCCGTTTAGTACTGATGAAGCTCATAAATAAGTCAACCATTCGAGTAGAGCTCATGAGCAGGCCTCCCATATAGTTTGAAACAAGGCATGTCATTAGATCGGTACCTGGAATCCTATCATAAGATTTGAGGGCAAATCCTCAATAACCCTAAGGAACTGATAGACTGCCAACTACTCATCCTCTCATTGGTGTGCGCCTCTAAGGCTTTCAGTTGCTTACTTGAAGAATTCTCTTTGATAAGCTTACTGAGGACGAGGTGTAATTTATAGGAGAATGGTGGAAGAACTCCTTAAGGGCTTGTTTTAGCTATACCCTACTTTATCAGGCTCTAAGTGCCAAACATTATCCACCGAATGCTAAGGCCTAGATGTTGAGTGTTAAGGTTGACCAATTGAGTGCTGAGGTCGAGGACCTTAGTCATATGGCATTGCACCTATCACCTAACCCCCTTTTGTATCAAAGTCGAGGTACCAAGGCCCACTTGCCAAGTGATGAGATCCCCTTTACATCAACCCCTCCTCTTTAGCTTGTTATCTCTGTTACTTCTATACGGCGACACTTATATTTGTTGTTAGTATGGAACTAATATCTTACTGCCACCTGTCCTTTCACCTGATATTATATTATTTTTCCTTTTTTGTCATTTGTCCTATTTACTCCTTTTCATATGTACTAGGAATCTCTTTTCATGAATACCTTTTTGTAATTTTCTTTTGCTTTAGGGACTTACTATAAATAGTCCCTTCTCCTTGTAGCCATAAGAGATATTACATTCCAAAGACATTTTGAGTATACTTGGTCCTTGTAAGACTTTCCTCTCTAGGTCCATTTCCAAATACTCTTATCTAATCTTGTTGAGTAGATTAAGATTAGTGGCAGGTGGATCTTGGTATTAGCTTGTGCATTTAATAAGTGATGTGCCAAGCTGTGTTGTGTTCGTAGGTAAGTCATATCCTCTGAGCAACTTAACATTAGCTACTGCATTCAGTTTGCTGACCTTACCTTTCTATTTTTTTCGATACTTCAAATGACCCATTTGGTTCTCATCTCCTTACTTATGATAAACTCTAGTGATAACTGAGCTTTTAGGCACATCACTATTGGCACGTGCTTTATCCATATATGCAATGAAATTTTATATATAGACTAAGTTGGCCTAAGCTAGATTTAAATATTAAATTTAAACCCAAGCCTAACATTCCCTTTATAAATTTTTTATTTAAGACCCAACCCAAATAGAATACTAAAGTTATTTCAAATTATCTTATTCTAAGCGACTATTATTTTCTAAAATTTGCTCTCTTTCTTTCTCTTTTTGTTAGTGTTTTTATTTTCTATTTTTTTGTATTCTTTCTAAATTTATCTTTTATTTTTATTTTTCTAATTTTTCTATTTTTTGTATTTTTCTAAATTTTCTAATTTTTTTCATTTTTCTAAATTAAAACCCTTTTTCCCTATTCTAAAAAAAAAAATTCTAAAACTATGAAGGGCAAAAATAGAGTATCCATAGATTTTAAGGTAGACAAGTTAAGTGATAGAGGCAGTTTCCACCTAGATGCTGATGGAGGTTTTGACACCTTAAAAGAGAGCTTGATAAGATTGCCTAATGTTTTCATACCATGTGTAAACTCATGATATAAAAATCACCTTTGAAGTTAAGGGTTGCAAAAATCTAGCTATTAAAAGCATAGTTAAACCTCGATAATTACAACAGTTACTAGATACTATGAAAGTTTGATTTAACTAATACAATTTACTTTTCTCATCCTACCTTTTACTTCATAGCTTAGTATAGTACCCTGCACTCAGATCCTAATTGAATCTCAGCTTTATATGACCTGCAAAATAAACTATTGAGATGTAAGCTTCTTCTAACTTAGCGAGATATTCCTCCAAAGCATATCATTAAGGAAAGGCAAGCAAATTATTTAACAAACATATGAATAATCAAACATGTGCAATGCAACAATGCATACAATCAATAAGAAATTGTATACAACATAATTTTAATTCCTACCATTGTATGTGTAGGAAGTATTTAGGTACCTTGGGACCTAGGTTCCAATCACCATTCTAAATCCAATGTAATCTTAACTTCTCCATACTTGAACTCTTGATTAATTAAGGTGTGGTTGTGAGTTGCTTACGCACTCTCACTTAGTACTAAGTGGCAAATACAGCTTAGCCTCAAGTAAAGGTTAGCACTTTCTAGAACTTTATAGATCCTAAAGGTTAAGGTAATAACATATATGAGATACATTACATGATAATAAACTATTACTTAATATCAATAATATGGATCCAACATTCATGATCTCCTATACCACTACGTAGTACTAAGAACCTTTCTTTAATTATGGAATATCATGCAATGCATGTCCATTTTATTCAAGGCCAAATAGTGTTAAGTTAGGCTTAACAAGTTTACTAATGCAGCATTCATATTCATTATTATATATTAAGGTATTTTATCAAGCAAAGCAACCATAATCAAGCACATATATAATTCCCAAAATATCCTATAGAAGACACTTACATATATATTATCAATGTGTAACTAATCAAATCTAAATCATTTGATAAATAAGATACTACTAAGTTTGCTTGATAGACTATCTAATTTGCTAACCTAATTCACTATATTGCTTGGTGTTTCCTAGTTTGATAATTTAGCCATAACTTTCTCATTTTACGTTTGATTTTCTTATTCTTATAGTCGATTTTGTATCTTTTTAGATGTACTTTCACATGTTAGGGTCTATTTTGGGGTTTCAAATCGACAACTTAGGGAAGTAGCTTGGTCATATTTGAATTCTCATACTTTCATGGGTCTATTGTTCCTTTTAGGCGTATTTGTATGTTTGGGATTCTTGGAAATTTTAATTTATTATTGAGATCTTATTTTATGTTTTGGGTCAAAAATATTAGATGACCCACTTAACATTTCAAGCCAAGTTGGTTCCTTTAGTTTGTGGGCTTATATGGGTTAGTTTAGGTTTTAGGCACTAGTCTTGAGCATAGGACTAAAGACTTGTTCTACGGTCAGTTTTATTGATTATTGGCCTTTATTATATAACTTAGGTTTAGAATTTCATAGAGCCTACCTAAATTTTGGGTCCAATACAATCTTTTTAAGTGTACATGTAAAAATGAGCTAATTTAGCTGGTTTAGACCTAGATTTTCATTTCAGCCTATGTTGGACTTTCTTATTCAACTAGTGGACTTAATAGGCATCTTATTTTAAATCTAAATGTCCATTGTATATAGTGGTCATAGGTTCACTTGAGCTTCAAGTTGGGTTTTAAAGGCCCAAATGTAGTATTGAGCTTAGTTTTGCGATTAGGCCTCCAAATTAGTGATTAGTCGTAATGTTTAAGTCCTAATACATCATTATCCAACCTTCATCATAATCTCAAGCTAAAAATTAAAAAAATTTCAAATTGTACAGCTCCATCTTAGCATCAGTGCTAGGGTGGTTTTAGGGTTTCTTCTACTTGTTTTTGTGCAAAGCATGTGTAAACCATCTCTATTTACTTCTAAATCACATCACATGCTAGATTGAGCTAAAATAACTAAATGAAAGTCAAAATAAATGAACATTTTCGAGCAACATGCTTTAGCTAAGTGGGGATGGCATGTATAATGTACTTTGTCTTGCATATCTTAAAATTGCTCTACATTTCCTCCAGTAACTTACAAGATTTTCTAAATATTATATGGTAACAATCTTTGAATCCACATTCTTTATCCTATATCTAAGTTTACATAAGAACATATACAAATCAAAATAGGAGTCCTAATAGTGGTTTGGAGGGTGGTGAGTGGTGATGATTTGGTGGTGGAAATAGGTAAAGGTGTTACATCCAAATGGTGGCTGAATGGGTGTGGTTTTTGTGGGTCGCATAAAGCTTAGGGTTTAATGACTTCTTAAAGTTGGTTTTCAATAGAAAATGAATGTCAAGAATAAAGGGTTTTTTTTTTTCTTTTGGTTATTTTTGGGGGATAGGTGGTTTGTGGGGGAAGAGGAGGAGATGATAAATGGTAACCAATTTGGACCATGTAGCAAACTTATGTTTTGGTACAAAAAGTACTATTGCAAGGTTTACCCGAAAGGGAAAGGTCTCGTCTCCCTTTACCATCAATGCTATAGATGCACTAGTACTAACTTTGGCTTTGTTCCCTTAAATGACTTTTAACTCCTAATGAATCAAGATGCCTTGGTTAATTAAGGAATGAAGGAGTAATTAAGTTTCTTAATCATGGTATACACATAGTGCCATTCATATGTCTTAAATTAGGGATTGATTAAGTACAATTTAATTGACTAATATTATTGGTCATTCCCATCAAATTGAATGGTAAAGTTTAGTATTTGAAGTTGATTATTATTAATTGCTCACATTTAAGGAGTTAAGCTAGGATTTAGGGAAAATTAGTTGAATTGTTTAGTATTAATGAATAGTTTTATCGATTGAATAAGGGTTTATGGGTAATTTTGGGGTTTTTGGTACTCTATTAGGATTTTAGATTTATTTGAGGATTTTAATGTTTTAGGGTTTGCACTTAGGATGTTAGAGTTAGGGTTTTATGCATTTAAATTAGGGTTTATGAGTTATCATTTAGGATTTAGGGTTGGTTTTGTAGAATTATGTTGAATTTGAGAGTTAACATTAGTCATTGGTATTCATTTATAGGACTTAAGGTTTTAAGTATAAGGATTAAATTAGGGTTTAGACTACTATTAGGGTTTTCAAAGTTTGAATTAGGATTTTCAAGTGCAGTCCTTTCAAGTTTGTGATTAGTTTTTTCACTGGCATTCAAGATATCTCCTTAGCACTTTTAACAACTTCAAGCCCCTTATTTAGAAATTGATAAGGTTTACAAAGGTGGTGTTTTAGGTGGTGGTTAAGGGTCAAAAACCTTAAGTGGTGGTTTTAGTCAGTTCAAGATAAAGGGGTGGTGTTTTCAAGCGTTTAGAGCTCAAATGAGATGGTTGTAGTAATGGTTTTTGAGGAAGACGACCGTGAGTGCAGGAATTCTAAAGAGAGAGGGAGCTTAGGGTAAAGAGAGAAAGCTTCAAAATTGTGTTTGTATGTATGTCTTAAAGTGTGTTGATGATCAAAATGAAGAGGAGAGGGTCCTGTTATACTTACTTAAGCTCGAGTAAGCTTAGAAAGGGCCATTAATCATTGAATAGGTCATGATAGGCCAGCTTGCAAAATCTCTAATTTAAGGTAAAAAAGCTTGATTTTTCTAGATTATTTAAGTACGAAATGAAAGATATTTACTTTAGAAGTGAGGAAAAAAAAACCTTTGATTATTTCCTTATAAGCTCGAGTTCACTTGATAATTCAAGAGCTAGAATCTCGGGTTTGAGTTGTTCTTGATTTTTAAGAGCTAATTTGGTTTATTAAATGAATAAATTTGGCTATGTTTGAGGATGTATTCAGTAGTATCCCATGTTATCTTCATGATTTCACTATTAATATGGTGAAAACATGAAGAAAAACTAGTAAAAAATGAAAGACAAGAGATGTGACTAGGAAGGCAAGTGCCTAAGCAAGGGGCTTCTATGCATGAAGAAGATTGCATAAATTAAATGGCCTTACGTTAAGGATCAAACTTATAACCATAGCAAACAAACACAATACCTTATCTAGATGGCCTTTTAGCCCATGTCCTATAAAATAATGCAAGGCTAAGCTAGCTTAAACTGGTTCCAATTAAAAGGAGCCAGTTTAGGTCGAGCTGGATTAGTTCCTAAGAAATCGAAGTGCACCTATCTTAATGAAAAAGCCAATTCATGCATGTGCAAAAATAACTTTCAAAATGGACTAAATTTAATAGTTTCTCAAGCTTTGGTTTATTATTTATCCAGTTACCTTAATATTGATTTTTTATAACTTGATTGATGTAAATGCAATTGAGGCCCCATTGGAAGCCACAATTGACTTTAATTGTTCTCATTTTTATGATAAAAAAATAATAATTAACCTAAACTTTTGTCAAAATGTTAGATTTATGACAAATCCAACATTCTTAAACATAGCTTGAAATCGATTAAATTGCATATATATAAAAGGCTTCTAAATTGTCCCTTTTGGCTTCAAAATATGAAATGACCCTTAAACCAATGACCAAAAAGCTTCCAAACACCTGTGTTTTTGTATATTTCTCAATGTTTCACTATTTATTTTTTGTTGTATTTATTGTGTTTTTTATTTTTACCTTTTTGTTTTTGTTTTTTCCTCACTTAGGACCCTTTTCATTACTCTAAAAGACTTTAAGACTGTAAAGGCATGAAAATGGAGTATCTATACCAATTAAAACCTAAATGGTTACACTTAACCTTCCAAAATTAGAGTTCATTCCTAGAAATCCCCTTTTTATTGGAAAAATAGTCCTAATTGAAGAGGTAAAGTTTATTTATTATAGTAGGAAAATAAGGGAAAATAAAAGCCCTATTTTAAGTCGTCTAATAGGTGCCTATGTATCCTTTAATAGATGTTAGAGTTTCCATGTTTAGCTTTTATAGAAACTTTAGTAGCTTAGTTTATTTTATTTTTGAAAATAGATGGTTTACATTATTAACTATTTATTTTTATTTAAGAAAATTCAAGGGAAGAGACCTTAATTTTTGGTATTTTACTTTTGGAGAAACTTCAATAGTTTGTTTATTTTCTATCTATCTCTTGTTATATTTATCTTTTCAAAAAATCCTCTATCATCCTAATTTCAAAGAAAGGATCAATTGTTTTTGCATTTTCAAAGGATATTTTTCTAAGTGATAAAATCTCCTTTTTTATTTTTTTTATTATCATTTTTCAAATTTTTTTGAAAACAGAACATAAATTATACTAATTTTAGGAAAAAGGGTTATATTTATACTTTCAAAAGAAAACTTTTCCTATATGACAAAATGTTTTGTATTTTATTGATTTATTTATCTTTTATTTTATTTTTATTAATTATTGTCTAGTTAAAAAAGAAAATAAACTACATAAACTGAAATAAAATAAAAAAGGAAGCTAGGTTAGAATTTGGGTCAATACAACAGTCAAAGCTAGGTTCAGGTTGACATTTTTTATTAGTCTTTAGAGTTGGGTTAAGTCATATGTGTTAGCAAAGGCAGTAGATTTAAGTGGTTGCACAGCTTAATAGGATGATCGTTGAGGGGAATGGGTGTGTTGGCCCTATGGTTTTAAGAGGTTGTAAACACAATTGTGTTGGTAGATTTCTCCTAAGCATAATAGAAGGTGAGAATCGAAGAGGCTAATGGGTAACTAAGTTTCAAGAAGTTGATGTATTTAATTCTTATACTATCAAAGTGAAAGATGGGGTTTTTTAATAAAAATGGGTCCAAATACGATGGAAGTGGTCTTGTATCTTAAAGATTGATGAAGTGAGAAAAAAGTTAAAGAGACGGTCAAATTTCACGACCTAAAACCCTAGAGAGAGAAAGCTTTAAATTTTGCATATAGGAGGTGTTTTGAGGATTACTTGATGGAGAAATATGGAGTGGGGATAGTGGTATAGGCAAGTGCACCTATCGGTTTATAATATAGTGGATTAAGTCCAAGTGTCGATCCTTCAAGGACTTTGACTACTAGTACTCATTAGGTCTCTATTATCTAACCAACAATTTAAAATTCAAGAAATCTAAAAAAGTAAATCTAAATTATTGCTAAAACTAAATTAAAAAAAAAAAAAGCAATTAAGATGAAATTCAAGAATGATAAAGAAAGCAATTCAATTAATTCAATATTTGATGGTGTACCTAGATTTTGTTTCCCCTATATCTAACATGTGATTTTCTTAAAGCTAATCTAATTTAATCTTTAATCTTTCTTGACCGGGAGAATCTGCTACTAAAATTAACCGCTTTCTCAAGCTAATTAACCCTAATTGTAGAATCACATATTAGAATCTCTTCTCAATAGCATGACTTAAGATTACATTATTGAACAATGAATTCTCTATGCCTAAGATTAAAATCCAAAAGAATCCTACAAATTATCTCTAATCCTGCAATAACTCTTATCAACTATGCCTAGATTTAATCATATAAGAAATCTCTCGATTCTCTTATAAGATATCAAACTTGAGATTACAATCCATGGAAATAACAATCTAAATCATGAAGCAAACATAGTTAAATCAAGAAAATAATAAAGAATTAAATTAATCAATACCAATCATGTCACATGAATAGATCTAGATTTCATAAAACCTAGATACCAAGATTCTATTCACTATACATCCTAAAGTAGAAATCTAAAATCAAAGTGTAGAAAATAATGGAAAGAATAATCATGAAATCCATAAAAAATCGAATCTTGAAGTCTTCGCTTCTCTTCACTTTCTTGGTTGTTCTTAGTTTCAAAAACTCTCTCAAAGTCGTGCCAAAAAGTTTTCCTCAATAAATCCTAACAAGGCTTTATATATGAAGAATTAAGAAATTAGGTCAATTAGAAAAGACACGACTGAGGATACAATCGTATCTTTTAGTCGTGTAATAATCTGTGCTTCACGTTTCTTTCTCTCTCTTTTTTTTTATTAAACCTAGAAATGACACGACCGACGACATGATTGTGTCTTCTGGTCGTGTCATAGGTTGTAATGGTTGAAAAAAAACTCCAAATTCTGTTGGAAATGACACAATCGTATCATTTAGTTGTGTCGATGTTCAAACCTTCATAACTTACTCATTTTAGCTCTGATTTGAGTGAAATTTGTTTCTATCTTCTTGTTTTCTCACGTAGATCATTTGAAAACTTAGAAAACAAAATTTTACTTAATTAAGTATTATTATCTAAAAATAAACTCAAATATCAAGGAAAATCATAAAAAATCACTAAATAAAATATGTGTAATTAGAACTCATCAGATACTCTTTAATATTTTCCAAGCTTGAATTGAGATTGGCAAGAGTTTTTGGTGGATTTAGCCATGAACAAAAGCTTAAGAAAAATCTTGATTTTAAGGGGAAAAGGATAGATTCTTTTGATGTTCTGTATGTAAAAGGTGATAACTTACCCCAATAAGAGAATGGAAACTTCAATTACTTCCTCTAATGCTCAAATTTGACAAATTGCAAGGAGCTAAAATCTCAAATTCCATACTGTTTCCAAATTTTGGATCGATTTTTTACCTATTAAATGTTTGAATTTACATGTGTTGTTGGGTTCAATTAGGGGATGGCCATGTCCTCTACACAATTCCACTGTTAGCATGATTAAATTGTGTTCCAAATTATGGAAAAAGGCAAGCTAAATAAGCTTATTGGCAAGGAAAATGTGAAGAAAGGGGGTATTAGAGGTAGAAAATGATGATGGATTGCCGACGTGTATTGCCACATATAGCCATGTTACTATCGCCACTTTGGCGCCATGTAGGCCAACAAGAAGCCAACATGTAGAAAAACTAAGGAAAGTTGACACATGTTATGATGCGTGATGCCTAGTCACAATAAGTGGCATCTTAAGACCATTTAGGCCAATAGGAAGTTGACAGAAGTCATTACGTGATCTAATGACATAGTGAATACATGTCTAGGTTGTAGGAAGAAGAAAGAAGACATTAAGCATGATGCGACTCAAACTTGTGATGTCTAGTCTCATGCATGGGTGCCTTGACTAGCTCACCTGTGCAAATTTCTCATCTTGTTATGCAATTTAACTACATATGAACTCTTTAAGCCAATATGGATCGGCTCCAAACAATGGATACAGTTTGAGCCCAAATTGAACCTCTTCGACTGATCCAAAACAATTAAGCATACTCAAATTTAAATAAATGAAACAACTATCTATATTTTTAAAATATTTTTTTATATGAGCAAAATTCAATAGTTTTCTAAGTGTTAATGCATTTTTTATCTAGTTAATTTAACATTGATATTTGCATAAATTGATCAATTTAGATCCAATTGAAACCCCATTTGAATCCATAATGAGCTTAAATTAACCTCAACTTTGTTTTAGCAAAAAATGAACCTAACTTTTATGATTTAAAAATAATTATTGAGACTTTGGTTAAAATATTAAATTTGTATAGAAAAGTTCAATATTTGTACATAAAGCTTGGAAACTATCAAACTGTATCTGCATATTTGACTTCTAAATTTGCCCTTTGGCCTTGAAAGTGTGAAACTGAAATGAGACCGAAATGCTACCTATATTTTCCCTAAAAACTATATTTTCCTAAAATGTTTTGGTATTTTTATCTTGTTTCTAATTTTTGTGCTTTTCCTAATTTTCTATTTCTTTTTTGCATTTTCTATTTTCCTTTTTATGTTATTTTTATATATTTTTACTTCTTTTTTATAATTTTTTCTATTTAGGACCTTTTCTAGTATTCAGAAACCTAAAAATATAGAGGTACAAATAGGGTATCTACAGTTTTTCCTCTTTATGATAAAATTTAAGAAAAACTTTACCACAAAATAAAAAGAGACATCATTTTTTCCTTTAGGAAGATTGGATTAGGTAGCGTTATAGTCTATTGGCCATCCAAAGATTTAACCTAATGGGATTTATGGAGGAAGACAATGAAGATAGGTGAAAGGGGTGACAAATTGTATGGGAAAAGAGATAAGACTTAATAGCTAGTGATCTAAAAATTTTTAAAAGTTGATGGTGCTCCAATAAGTGAGTACGCGAACAAAAAAATTTTAAAATAGGATAGCACTCGTAAGAGCAAACAATTCAAACAGTTTTTTAAAATAGGATACCACTTCAATGAATAGGCAATTTGATCATTTTTTGAATAAGATTTTGCTTTAAGGAATAGGCAACCAGAACATTTTTACAACATGATAGTGCTCTAACAAATAGGTAACTTGAACTTTTTGAAAATAGAATACAAATCTAATGAGTAAACGATTCGATCATTTTCAAAATAGGATAGTAATGCAATGATTAGGTGATTAAAAATTTTTTAAAACAAGATAGTGCTCTAACAAGCAAGCCATCTAAACATTTTTAAATCATAATAGCAATCCGACAAGCAAGCGATCTAAATGCTTTAAAGTCCATGAATTGCATTCTAAAGAGTAAGCGATCCATGGTGATTATAACAAAGGAGATGATGGAAATATTTTGGAAGACTTTTTAACTTGCAAACTTAAAATGATGAATTTGTTAACTAAGGGTCATCTAAGATGGAATAGTCATTAGGGATAGAGTCCTTTGATTTAGAAAGAATCGTATGACATCAATTGTTAAGATGAACATATTAGAAAGTACAAAACCGGCTATTAGGGCTAACTTAGAAGATGGGAACAAAGCGCTAATCTTAGGCATTAGGAGCGGAGTTCTTTAGGCTTAACTAAATAAACCTAACTATTGAAGCAAGCATATTAAAATGGATGAAGTTGACCATAATGGCCAACTTAGGTGAAGAATGCTTAAATGGACTTAGATGTGGAAAATTTGGCTAGTGAGGCTGATGTAGATTTTTGAAAAGGACAGGATGAACCTACTGGAATTTTGTAGACTCAAGAAAACTTATGAAAATTTCCTTTTCTATAAAATTACTTCTTGCTAAACTTTCTTATTTGTGAAAATTTTCTTTCTCTTTCCTTCTCTTTTTTTTTTTTTTTGTTTTTAGAATTTATTAACAGGTATGGATTTTTCATAAATTCCAAGAAACCATAAGTAAGTGACAAGCATTTGAGAAATCATTATTTTCCCAACCTTAGTCAGATTAATAGCAATCTCATCTTTGGGGAATCTTCTTTCCTAAGGAATTCAACCTCCTTTTATAGGGCAATAGTTTTGGGGAAAATGTCTTTTTGATGCCATTGGGAATGGCTTCTTCAATTGTCTTCCTACTTGAAATAAACATATCATTTAATATAGTTTTAGTTAAGAGGGCTTTCTTATACTTTTGTAGCTCAAACTTTGCTCTCAACTATAATTCTGAAATTTATTGTTCATCTTGTAAGTATGTGCTTTAACAATCTACTAGGTCTTTTTTGGTTCTATAATGCAACATGGGGTTTTTGTCTTGGTTTTGAGCAAAAATATTAATGTAAAGGCTAATTTTAAAAGAATTATTCCAATAGAATTTATAAGTCAAGAACCTTTTAGGAAAAACAAATGCTTACCCTAGTTTCAAAAATGATATCTAACTATTTTTTAGTTGTAATCTCTTGAAGGGCTTATAAATTCATAGGCTTTGGGATGTGCCCTTGATGATGTTCTTATCATATGGTCCTAAGCCTGCAAAGTTTCCACCATAGTTCGTCAACTATCATTCCTCCATGCAAACTTATTGGAGTACCCAAACTCTTATGGGTAGTTGACTGTCTCTTGGGTCGAGGAACTCAATGTTGGTATTGAGCTGAGTAGTAACCAAGAGACTAGGGTATTGAGCTATTGTGATCCCCAAGGGAAACATAGTAAATAGCTTGGCTAATCAGACCAATAGCTCAACCAATATAACACCAAGCCCCTTAACAAGATGTTGATCTAACCAGGTTGGCTTAGCAATGAGTACCGAGGTGTTGCTGTCTACTCTAGACTATCAGTTGCTGACCAATCACTCCCTCTCCATCCAGAAGCTCACCCCATAACATCTAAGACTACAAAATGAGTTGTCAATACATATCCTTTAACTTTGTCTGACATTATACTAATGTGTAAAATATTCCTTTACTTCTTTGCTAATCTACCCCCTTGTCTATTCTTTGTAATCCATTTTTAGCATAGTATCCATTTTAGTAAATTGATGTATCTTAGTACTTGTCTTAAAGGGGTAATATAAATAGCCAATGATGTAATAATTACAAGACATCATCAATATTAGTAATAGAATCATCTTCCTCAATTTTGTTCTTGCATTTCCCTATGAACTAAGTCCAATTTCATCATTCTAACCTAGCTTCTTTAGGTGAAAGCTAATAGCAAGTAACCTTAGGAGTAGCTCATGTGTAATATCGAGTCTATTCTAAGCTCATGTGGAACACTTTGGTGCATCATATACAAGTGTTGGTGTATGATACTAAGCTTAACCTTTGATTACCATCTACCTTTTAAGTCATCTCAAGGTTTAGACCTACTCCTCAATAGGCTGTATATGCTCATCCACATCTAGAGCTGTATCACTTTATATTTTCAAGGTTTTTGGGGCTTTCTTTTTATCGTATTTATAACCAATCACTTTTTTAGATTTTTCCCTTTCACTCCTTTTTCTTTTTCTCTTTTACTTCTTTTCTTTCTTTCTTCTTCTTCTTCTTGCACAATTTCTCTTCTCTAGATTAAAGTGTATAATAATTGAAAATTGTAGGCCTTTCTTAATTTCAAGGAAATGTGTTATTAATGACAAAAATGATCCTTGAATTGATACCACTAATACAAGAGTAAGTTAGTTTTATCCTTTTCTTCTAATTAATTTCCTTAACCTCTTTCTTACCCCATTGTGGAGTGGTTGTTGATAGGGATTAATTCTTTGAAACTACTTCTCAAAAGGCTCAACAAGGTTCACATGGGATACTTGCATATGGGATATTGAAAAGAATTCCTAACATCATTTGATTTGCTATCAAGTTCAAGATGGACTTCCATTATGGAATAGGTCTAAAAATTCTCACATTAATGTCATTTAACTCTTAAGTGTTTAAGGGTTGGTAATTAGATATGGTAATACAAGATAAGTACACCTATCAGTTTATAATATAGTATCTATGAGTCCAAATATTGATCCCACAAGGGCTAATGTGATTATAAGTACTTTACCCTTATGCTAATATCTAACCTAATAATTCAATTCAAGAAAAAAATTTGAGAAAATATATATTTAAACAAGAACTAATTAAACAAAATTAAAATAATTAAATTGCCAAAAAAACAAGAATTAAAGAATTAAATCAAGAATGCAAGAAAAATACATAATCAGATATTGATCTACCCTAAGAAGTTATGTTGTTGATTATTCTCATCCAAGATCTATTAGACAATGAGAATTTCCAATTTAAACTAACATTTTTCTCAAGATTGCTAGTGTTAATTCTAAAGATTCTAAATGAAATCTCTTTTTGATTACAAATCATAGAATCGCATTAAGATCTGTGAATTCTTCTATTAAGTTACCTTAATCCTAAAGAATTTACGATGCCTATCTCTAAGGTTACATGAATTCTTTCCAATTACATGCGATCATTTTATACAATTGTCTCTTGATCTCATGTATAAAATCAAACATCTAAATCGATGGTCGATAATACCAATTTAAATAACAATGAAAGCAATATAATTGGATCGCAATAATCTAAAAGTCATTGACTAATTAAAAGAAAATAAGAATCTACTACATAATTCTAGGGTTTCTCAATACCTAATCTAACTAAATTAAAACATCTCAAAAGAAGAAGAAAAGAAGAAAAGAGAACCTTAGTTCTAATCTCCTAAAGATGAATAATGAATGGCCTCTGTTGCTCTAACAAGGCCTTCTTTATTTATAGTAGATGAAGTATTTCCTAGGTTTTAACAATAATATAATATTGGACATGACCATGTCAATTTGCTTGTGTAACTTTCTGTTTATATCTTCAATTGTTCGCAAATTGTCGAAGCATAATGTGGACTTCTTATGCAAAATAACATGGTTCGAATTTCCTTTAATACATGGACTTCAATTCTTAAGAGTTTAGAGGTTTCTTGATTTGACAAAAACATGGATGAGTAGGCTTCATCTCTTTCGAATGTCCAACGTCATGTATTGTTAGTTGACAAGTGAACCATAGGCTTGAATTGCTAGAATCCATTAGGATATAAACATGGACCATGCAATTGAACTTCTAATTTGTTGGCATCATGGCTTGATCACATGGATTACGTAGCTAAAGGTTGGTATTGCTTCGTAAATTAAAGGCACAAACTTCAAACTTTAATGTTACTAATTCTTGTTAGGACGTTGGCTTCAATATAAATGTGGTTGTGATTTTAATTCCTATTGCTTAGATGTTGAATTGGGTTGACATAGGCTTCCACATGTAGGCTTTCTTGATCTATTCCTGACTCTTTTCTCAATTTCTCAAAGTATCTTTTGTGTATATTTCTTGAATCTGTATATTTTCCTATTAAAAATATAAAAATGTTCACATTAATGTAATAAAAATTGAAATGGAATGTTAACAAATTAAGCACCATATTACATTAAAAACACTATAAAATTCTATTAAAGCATTTTAAAAATAGCTTACAAAATAGGTCTAATTAAGCTCTATTAAACTCCCCCACACTTAAATTTTTGTTTGTCCTTAAGCAAATAAATCAAAACAAAAAAGTCAACTATGGACAAGAGATATTTAATCAAATTTATCATCACTCAAGAGACCAACTAAAAATTACACATAACCTTGAAATAACTCAAGAGATCAACTTGCAAATTCCCTTAAAAGTTCCTTAACAACTTCCTTATTCCCTTAAACTTAATCTCTCTACAATGCTCAATGGAACCAAAATTAACAAGTTAATTTATGTAAATTAAAGTTTACCTGAATCATTTAATTAAGAATTCCTAGACTCAAAATTAGATTTAACTTCTTGCCAGCCATGAAAAAGTCATAAAAATTTTAACGCACTTAGCTAAGATATATATAGCTCTCTCTTCAATCTCACTAAGCACCATAATTAAGAGTAAACATATATGTTACATCAATTCATCTTTTGATCACTCCCCTAGTATATATCTTCGTTGGAAGACTTTAATTCATTTCAGTTATTTCATTCATATACAATTAATTTATTTGTGACTGGAGTCCACTAGTAACAAAATTTAAACCTTGCTCTTTTTATGGACTAAGGTGAATCTACGCTAATTTATCCTTACATCGGCAACGGGAAAGAACTTTACTCTTGTGACGGACCAAGGCTGATCCTTACCAACATGATCACTTTATTCTATCTCATTTCCTTTTCTTTTTTCTTTTCTACCCTCCAATTAATTTGATTTTTAAGGAATTTTCAAAGACAAATTTCATTTGCTTATTTACTAAGAATTATAGGGCTCTAAAAAATTTTCTAAGAGAAAAGTATACATTAAAATAGGCTTGAAAATAATCATGACGAATTCCTAACTAGTGTTGTTGCTCTAATCCTAAGTTCTAAAAATCCTAAGCTAAATAGCTTGTAACTCCATATAGATTCCACTAATCAACTTCGGCATCGTGAAAATTAATCATTAAAGATTAAGTACTAAATCATATTCATTACAATTCAAATACAAGTTGTCAAATTTTTAAATTATTACAAGTTAACCAAAGTTGGGTTAAATGGGAAAAAATTGGTCTCTTAAATAGCAATACAAAGTAAAATTTCAAAATCTTTCAAAAATTTAAATGTGAGAATATGATCAAATCGGATCACATGCTTTTATAAATTTTTTTCAATCTCTTATTTCAATGTCCTACTTCTAACCTTCCCCCACCCTCATTGTACATTATCCTCAATGTATAATAAACAATTAAAGCATAAAAATCAAAAGCACAAAAAGGGAAAGAAAGAAAAATAAAGGATAAAAGGAAAGCTAAAACTTCCTTGATTTAAGCACTTTGATATCAAATTCCTTAAAATTGTCATGCTATGAGATTCCATCCATTGAATTCCTTAAAGGCCTTGCAAAATTAGGGAAAAGAAAAACAAAAATAAAGAAAAGTAAAATGCATCAGTGAAAAATAAAGCAAAAACTAATACTAGAATGACTCCAAAAAAATAAAAAAACTAGAATTGCCTCCACCAGGGTCCCATGGGAAAGTATCCCATTCCCATAAAGTTAAAGAAGATGTGGGGGACTCATTTCTCAATAGATAGATACTTAAGGATGGTTTCATTCCCCTGAAATCACTCATGATGGTTTTTGTAATAAGAGAATATTTAACATTAGTTGTCTCTTCAAACTTAACAACATATTGTGGAAGCTCCAAGCATTCCATCTTAAGCATCACTTTCCCTACAAAACATTCATAATAAGAAAATAAAGTAGGCTCTATATCAATTGCATTTACTTGTTTGTCAACCTCTTTAATGTCATCAACTAAGGTTAAGGGATTCTCATACTCTTCACTCATAGTATGTAGCACTTCTAGATTTTGGTAACTAAATGTCACATTAGTATCTTCCTCCAACTCCTCTCTACTCTCAAAACACTTTGCTTCACATTCATGGCTGATAGGATCCTCTAGATTTTCCAACATCTTTTCTCCTTCATCTATCAATTCACCCTCCTTATTACTTGAAAGGGCATCAATAAGTTCACTCTATGAAGGTTTAAGATGATATCATAAGGCAACCGATAGATATAATGGGGTAAAGCTACTCTAATCAAAGGTGCCATACTTCTCCTAATGCTCACTAACTAACTCTGCCATAATTTTTCCTTGTGGTTGCTCATTTACTTGTGTACTAAGTTGATATGGTTGTTGAGCCTAGTTTTTTCCTCTCAGTTTTTTAACTTAGTCTTCTTTAAGTTGATCAATATTAAACCTTACCTTTTTAATACTAACCTTTGACTAGAGTTTAAAGAAAACTGGTTTTTTTAACTTTGAAAATATTTTAGAGTTGCCACCTGATTGGAGTTGAGAAAGAGAGCTAAATTATAACCAATTGGGTTAATTGGTTATAATTTTGCTATTGGTCTCTCGATAAAACCAAATTTTAAATGGTTTTAAAATTATAGATCTGGATCTGGATTTAGATCTAGAGGCTATCCTATTAAACCCTAAACAGGTACCACTTTTTAACTTTCCAAATTTAATTTCACTTTTTAATAATACCCTTTTAAGATTTCAATTTCTAAAAAATAAATCATACCACATGCAACTAAGTTAATTAAATTGATTATTTACAAGAGATGGAAAAAGAAAATTTTTTATATTTTAAGTCACCCCATATTTACGTTTGAGTGCCTACGTACCTGCTATTTAGAATTAGACATGCATAATTCTTTCCGAAAATATTAGTAGGTTAGTTGATTTTAAATTTGGAAAGTGGTCGAGTTTATATCTCTTAGCCATTTCATTTTATTTTAAGAAAAGCACCTAAGAGAAAAGGGTCTTAATTTAGTGATTTTTTTAGGAAAATTCTAAAATATCCTAATTTATGAAAAAAGGTCAATTTATTTTTATTTAAAAAAAAATCTTAGGTGATAAAACTTCTAGAAAAATCCTAAAGAATTTAAATGTAACTTTTCATGAAATACATAATTACTATGGCTAACATGCTTAACTATAAAAAAGATATCCAAACCATAAAAAAGAAGCCTAATTATAAAAGTGAAGCTTAAACCATAGAAAAGATGTGTAAATATAGAAAAAAAGATTAAATCATGGAAAAGATACCTAATCATGAAAAAATGTTGAAAAGAAAAAAAAAATTCTATAAGAAGCCTTAAATTTGAAAAGAGTTTATTTATTTTATTAGAAAAAAAGATTTTTTCTAAGTAATAATGTTGAGCCTAGTTTTTCACCCTTCCGGTTCTTTTTATAAACTAAGTCCTCTTTAAATTGATCAGTACTTAATCCTACCCATTTAATACCAATTCTCGATTAGGGTTTAAAGAAAACCGTTTCTTTTTGTTTTGAAAACAACTTTAAAGTTGCCACTTGATCGGAGTCAGGAAAGACAATTAAGTTATAACCAATTGAGTGAATTAGTTATAACTTATCCACTAGTTTAATGATTAAAATTAATTTTACAAAACGGTTTATGAAACTAGAGAATCTAGATTTGAGGGTTAGGAATTTTAAACTTTTACAGGTACCATTAACTTTCTAAAATTAGAATTAAACTTAAAAATAACCTTTTAATTTTGAAAGACAAAACTTGGTTATTGGTTACTTTAATTGGATAAATAAAATAATCTAAACTAAAGAAAAAGGGAAATTAGTTTTTATAATTTATATAGTCGCCTTATAGATGCCTACGTATCCACTATTCGAGATCAAACGTACGTAGTTCTTTCAATAAAAACTTTAGTGGGTTAAATTGATTTTAATTTTAAAAACATGTTGAATTTACATTTTTTAGTTCAATTTGATTTATTTGAGGAAATTTCTAAAAATGAAAGTCATAAATTGAAATTTTCATTTCTGGAAAATCTAAAAAGGGCCCTAATTTGAAAAATGGTTGATATATTTTTTCTTTATTTTTTTGAAAAATCAATTTTTCGAAGTGATAAAAAACAATTATTTATTCTTGTTTTATTTATTTTCCTTTTTTATTTACTTTTTTTATCCTATTTGACCACTTAATTTATTTATTACTTTATATATCTTATTTATTTAAACTAGTAAAAATAAAATAAAAAAATTTAATTTTTTCTTTTTTTTTTCTTCTTCTTCTTTTTCTTTTTCTTTTCTTCGTCTTTTTTTTTTTATTTGATTACATTTACATAAATAAGTAAAACAAATAAATAAACAAAACAAAAAATAAAAAAAAGCTTTAGATGGGTTTTGGACATGCAGGTCAAACCTAGGTGGGTCGATTGGGTCGAGTTAGACTCTCCTTCTTTAAGGTCAACAGCAGCACTAGGGGTGATTCAAAGCGATTTGGACCAATTTTTTTTTTTTTTTTTTTGTAAGGGTAGATTTGTGAGTTTTGGATTGAGAATAGGGGGGATAAGAGAAATGCCAAGACATAGGGTGATCATTTTGGTGGTTATTGGAAATTGGGAATAGGTAGCAGTGGTGGTTTGGCTGTGTATGGGTTGCTAGGAATGATTGGTTGGTTGGGGTAGAGGTTTTGGAGCATAGAAGGTTCGATCATGTAGTTGGTTGGTGTCTAAGGTGGTGTTTAGTGTTGGTTCGAAGGGGGCATGGAGGTTGTGGTGAGGGTTTGGCTTCGGGGCTACTAGGGGGCATAGCGGTGGCTGAGGGTGGTTAGGTTAAGGAGCTGATGGAGTGGGGGTCACGGCTGTGATGGTGGTTAGGCTTAGGGTTGGCTAGAAAGAGGAACCCGAGGAGAGAGAGAGATTAGTAGAGAGAGAAAGTGATTGGGAAAAGAGAAAGAGAGTGCAGGAGTTGATTCTGAGGTTGTGTATGGGTTGTTCCCTCTTATGCGAGCTCTCCTAATACCCTTTTATACACGAATTTGACCTAGAAACTTTGGAAAGCTAAAATCGGCCTTGAATGTAAATGATAAAATTTCAGTTTTTTTCCCAACTTAAGAGCTTGATTTGAATTCGTTTTTTTACCAAATTTAGATGAGTTAATGGGTTCGATTCATAGTAAGCTATGTGTTCAACAAGATTAAAGCAAGAAACTGTATGCATGTGTACAAAATTTGTGCGGAAATTGGAGTTGAAGTGAAGGGGTTGGGTGTTCTTAAGTTGAGAAAAGGGAGGAAAATCGAGAGGAAAAAGAGGAAAAGAGAGGGAAACGAAAGGAAAAGGAAAGAAGGGGAGGGAAAACTAGGTTGAAGTGGCACCATGTCAACCGTATTGACCTACCCCGATGTTCCACCTACCATTACATGACATGTGGTGACTAATGTGGCATGCCATGTGGCTAATACGTGGCACCATGTCAACATGTTGTCCACTCTCGACCTGCTATGTATCAAGTACATAGTACAATCATATCCTGACATGTGGTAGTTTTTGATGTGATAAAAAAAAAAAAAAGCCTTTTTGCCTTTGGCAAGATTTGAACCCAAGACCTCACACTTAATGCTTAAACTAAGTCCATACGCATAACCAATAGGCCGTTGGCTTGTGCCTTATTCATATGTGCAATTAAATTACACAAATGGGCTCAATTAGCTTAGGTTAGATTTAAATCTAAGCTTAGGTTCAATGGCCTAATTTTTAAATCTAATTAAAAAAATAATAAATTTACCTTAATAAAAAGTTATTTTCTAAAATCTTTTTTTTTCCAACTTTTCTAATTTTTTTGAAATTTTTCAATTTTCTAAATTTTTAAACTTTATTTTCTAAACTTTTTTATCTTTTTTAAGGTTTCTTTCTAAACTTATTTTTTGTACTTTTTCTTATTTTCTTATTTTTTTACTTTTTTCTACAATTCTTTTTTTTTTTTTCTAAATTTCTTAATTTTTGGGTTTTCTTTAATTTCTTATTTTTTTTTGTTTTTCCTATTTTTAGGGCCTATTGAGAAAAGAAAAATAATAAATAAAAATAAAAATAAAGGGGCAAAAATTAGGTGTCTACAGATAAACTTTTCTTTATTATTTATTTCTATGATTATTTCATTTATTTATTTGTTGCTCTATAAATAAATAAACTACACTTCTCTATCCTTTTTCTCTTTCTTTCTTTTCCACCTTCTTTTCTTCTTCTTTTTCTTTTTGTTTTTTTTTTTAAATTGCAAATAGAATATGATCATAACAATAACAACAAAAAAAAAGAAAAAAGAAAAAGAAAAAGAAAAAGTACAATATTAGAAAAATAAACAAATAAATATTAAATACAGAAAACAAAACACAAATAAAAACCAAAACCGAGGCAGACTAAGCTAGAGTTTACATAGGTTAGAGTTAGGTGTTGAAGCGATTAGGTCGAGTTGGAAAGCTCTCGCCGTAAGGAGTTTTTAACACAACTTAGCTCAGCTCAAATCCTAGAGAGAGAAAAAGGAGCCGTGTAGAGAGATAGAGTAGCATTGCAAATGAGTTTAAGTAATTATGAGTAATGAGTTGATGGTTTGTAGTTAAATGGAACTCCTTATTTATGGGTATTATGATTGAGTTAAGGATAAAAAATATTAAAGGTAATATGATTTTCTTCCATGTTTGGTTTAGGTGAACTTGGATAATATATGATGCTAGATACAAAACTATACGTGTAAGAGTGTATCAAAGTGTGTTCAACATGCATAAGAGTGTGCTTACCACACTTCGAAGTGAGTTGGTAAATGATGTGGCTCATGATATAGCGATGATATCGCGATAAAGTGAGAAAAGAAAATAAAAGGTGCATTTTACACCTTCCATGGATTAAACTTAGGATCTTCAAGTTATCTGTAATATCAAGTCCAAGTGCTTATCTAGAAGATCTATTAGTTTTTCCTTATTCATATGTGCATTGTACAATGGACTAAGTTAACTTAGGTCAGATTCAAATCTAAACTTAGGCTTAATGACTTTCTCTTTATTTTATTATATTCTACTAAACTATCTAGAAGATTTATTTTTTTCTAAACCTTCTATGTTTTTTGCATTTTTCTAAATTTTATATTTTTGTGATTTTTTTTGAATTTCTTTTTTTTTTTCTTTTCTTCAATCTTCTATTTTTTGTATTTTTCTAAATTTCTTATTTTTTTGGGTTTTTTTTCTTATTTTGTTATTTTTTATTTTTGCATTTTTCCTAATTTAAGACCCTCTTCTAAAAGTTTTGAAAAATAAAAGGGGCAAAAATGGAGTATTTACAATGGCAAAGCAACTTGGGTATGAATGAGGTTGCTAAAAGTGCAAGGATCATTGGTTTCATATTTTTTTAGGCAATTTGTCAGAATTTTCTCTAGTGATCTCCCACTCGGTTGCTCTACCTAGAAATTGGAATAATGTGTAGTTAGGTACTGAGATTAAAACATTGATAGGAACAATAGTGATACTTGCAATACCAACACATATCCCTATAATGCATGGATATGGGTTCTACAAAATTGCTACAAGAAGCATTCCAATAGCTATCTCCTTGATTCTACCAACCATACTCCATATTAATCTTAATAGCCTAGTCAATTCAAATTAGTAAATTGAATTATTGTCAACCCCAATTCACATGCAAAAAAAAAAAAAAAATGAAAATATAAAGAAAAGATAAACTAAAATGCAAAATTAGAAAAATAAAACTGATAACTAGTTATGCCAAAACAAACTAAAATAAAAAGGAAGGATTTTTTTTCTTTTTCAATTTTAGTTTCTTGTTTTTAATAATGGTTAGAATACTATATTTAGGGTATTTCTAATATCGTAGTCCCCAGTAACGGTGCCAAAAACTTAACGCAAGATAAGTGCACCTATCAATTTATAATATAGTGGATATGAGATTGAATGTCGATCCCTCAAGGACTAATGCAATTACTAGTACATCACCCTTTTGCTAATATCTAATCTAATAATTTAATTCAAGAAACAAATTTAAGAAAATGTATATATTTAAACAAGAACTAATTAAACAAAATTAGAATAATTAAATTGCCAAAAAGAAACAAGAATTAAAGAATTAAATTAAGAATGTAAGAAAAATATATAATCAGATATTGATCCATCCTAAGAAGTTATGTAGTTGATTATTCTCATCCAAGATCTATTGGATGGTGAGAATTCTAAATTTAAACTAACATCTTTCTCAAGATTGCTAGCCTTAATTCTAAACATTCTAAATGAAATCTCTTTTTGATTACAAATCATATAATTGCATTAAGATCTATGAATTCTTCTATTAAGTTACCCCAATCCCAAAGAATTTATGATGCCTATCTTTAGGGTTAAATGAATTCTTTCCAATTACATGCGATCTTTTTATAGAATCATCTTTTGATCTCATGTATAAAATCAAATATTTGAATTGATAGCCAACAATACCAATTCAAATAACAAAGAAAGTAATATAATTGGATTGTAATAATCAAAAGAAAATAAGAATCTGCTACATAATTCTAGGGTTTCTCAATATGTAATCTAACTAAATTAAAACATCTCAAAAGAAGAAGAAAAGAAGAAAAGAGAACCCTAGTTCTAATGATGCGAACCATGATCAAGAATAGACAAGGTTAATTGTTAGATGGGTCAAAGCTCATTGAGAGCTTGAAGAGATGATGGGGAAATGCGCAAGAGATCGAAAAAGTGAATAAAAAGTAAGCAAAACCTACAATTAGCTTCAAAGGATATGATGCATTAATAGAACTTCTAAGGACTCATGGCATAACTCGATATGACGCACGAATTGGACCGATGAGGTTACTTGCCACCTAGGCTTGTGTAAGGGTCAAGATAAGAGTATAAATGAGAAGTAAATAGTGTTTACATAGGGAAGAATATTTAGTTCTATTGGTGATAATCTAATTACGGCTACAAATATAAGGGGCATTTATATCTAATAAGTTAGGGTAATTTGCATAAAAGGGAAAAGACAAAAAGGGTATTACCTTAAAGAGGTAATTTACAAGAATACAAAATGGTAAAGATGGACATTCAAGAAAAGCAATTATTAGTGTAGCAGATTCTATACGTGGCCCTATACATGTGGTAAAGATAAATTGGCAAGGCCATTAAAAGATGCAAACAATAGTGTACGATCAAATTGCTCGTCCAAGCAAGGGTAGCTAAGGATTAGTTTGGGGTCTCTCTCTCTCGGCATCTTGGCAAGGGTGATGCCAAGTAATTGGTCGATTTGAACATGAGTGAGTAATCATAAAAGGTTTGGTTGTTGTCTTGGAGATGGGTAGTAATTCGGCTCGGCATATAGAATGACTCGACGAAGAAATACTCGGCTTCGGCAAGAGTTGGCTGGAGCGGAAGGATTTGCCTTACTAGCCCTTCCAATCCTCGGGCTCGACTATGGGTTAAAGGCCTAGTAGCCTGATTCCTATCATCTAATCTCCTAAAGATGAATAATGAATGGCCTCTATTGCTCTCACAAGGCCTTCTCTATTTACAGTAGATGAAATATTACCTAGGATTTAATAATAATATAGTATTAGACATGACCATGTCAATTTGCTTGTGTAACTTTTTGTCTATATCTTTAATTGTTCACAAATTGTTGAAGCATGATGTGAACTTCTTGCGCAAAATAGCATGGTTTGGATTTCCTTTAAAAAAATGTCCTTATTGTTGTGAAAGCAGAAGATGATTAGATAGATAAGTAATTTCAAATGCAAAGATTCATTCTCTTACGAAATTTGTCCTTTAAAGTGCCTTGTTAGAGGGGGACTTAAAGCCATTTAATTTTATTTAAGTCATTGTTACAAAGACTAACTTTTCTTTACTTTACATCTCTTTGCCCTAATGAGTTGCCTCATCCATGAAAATAATCTAGTCACTTATCCTATGGCAATAATAAACGTTCAATGCTTGATGATCTACTTGAAGTCTCTTCAAGGCTTAAGGAAGGATTGTTGTTACCAAAACGCCTATCAACTTTTAGGAGTTTTGGTTAGATAATATGAGCATCAATCAAATCTTAAACCTTATTCTTTAACCTCTAATAGTTTTTAAATGGCTCATTCTACTCATGTGGTTGTCATAATGTGCATCTAAATCAAAATTTTGTGTCTTATAGTTTAGATTAGGGGCTCCATAGGCTAAAACTCGGACTTCCTTTAACTTGCTAAAGACATGGGGTAAGTAGGACCTAAATTGTGTAAAACGCCTCCGTTAGACTTGCATTCTCTTGGTTGGTAGATTAGCTCTTGGCTCCTTTCCTTTTAGCTTATTATTGGGTCCTAATGTTGCTCTCTAAGTTTAAGCTAAAAGTTGGAAGCTTTTCAATACAAAGCCTATTGCCATTTTTAGTTCTATAATACTTTCCTCGAAGGTCATTATTTTCTCTTCTAAATCTATCAGCCTTTCTTCTTTGCATACAACTTTCAATTGAATGATAGGCTCTTTCCCTATGACCTTTTCTTTACTGATAACCTTAAAACCTATCAACTTTTCCACTTTGGTTTTGACTTGGGTTTAATCATCAAGTTTACCCCTTATGGATGATAGCTTACATCCAATCATGGACTAATAGCCTAAATGGCATGGGTATTTCCTCTAGAATTTAGACCATTTCAACTTCTTTTAAATTCATCATGCTGATAATGTTTCTTAGGTCTTTAACAAAGTCCAATTGGATTGTCCTTACATTTATCAATTCTTGATTTCTATTTTTCAGCTCCAACAGTTTTCAATGATTGTTGACCCATGTAGTATTCACATTGCATATTTAGGTCATAATTTTTTAGCTTATATCCTAGCATTAGGAACTTTTGATGCAATGAGTCATCCATCCTAAGATGATTAAAGACCTAAGATAATGAGACGAGGATCTGAGAAAACCTTCTTTTAGGTATCTTTAGGCCTTTCTTATTTGGCTTAGACTTTGATATTATAGTATTCACATCTATTTTAAAATTAAAAGGGGCTAGCCTTTCTTATCAACTTCCCTATTCTTATGGCTTCTTCTATCTAGCTTCCAATAAGTACAATATCACCAAAGTTGACAATTATGTTTCCTAATAAATGCTAATAATATGGTTCATCTAATGTTAATGAATGTAGATGTTAACTCTTTTTCTAAGAGAGGAAGGGATGATTCTAACTATCATGCCCCTCCATCTTTAGTCATATTCTCTGAAGGTCTTGCTACTTCTTTTGTTTATTCTACATAAGTCCCAAATCAAAGGAGTTGTCTCACATTGAGTTTATATTTCTCATAAATGGCCTTAGCTAGTTTTTCCTAAAACGAAATCTAATTGAGATCCAATTAGGTGTATCAAGTTAATGTAGGACTTGTTAAGCTATTTTAAAAGTTTTGAACCATCAGCAGCTCATACTAGGCGTACTTACTTATCATTTTCACATATATTCTACTATGTAGTTTTGGGCATCCGCTTCCATCGTATGTCTTGAAATTCTGAACCTTAAACTTCTTTCGAAAGCATTGTTGTCATATGTTGTAAGGTTGATAATTCCAATCTAGTCAAATCCATATAGCCCTTTAAGGGCCTTTATCTTATCAACAAATTGCTTGAATAGTGTTTGTCGAGATGCTCTTGATCTAAAGGACAGGTATTTGGTGAGTGAGAACATGTAAGGTCTTATCTAAGTTGATCTTGAACCAAGGGTTGGGTGTTATGTAAGGTCTTTGCCCAAGTAGTCTTGAGCTAAAGATATGTTGTTTTCCCTCCAATTCGAAGTTAACTCATAAAGCATCCCTTCTGCTTCATTCGACAGTTATACCTCTCTTAACAGTTGTCATTTCTATTTTAAAATTCAAATTGATTTCTTACACCTCAAGAGATACTATTCCCTCTATCTTACATGCATGTTTCAAAGCATTAGTTGTCTTTAGATTTGTGTCGCTTACATGGAGGTTTACATGGACATGGGTAACTTTTAACTATTTTAGAGAGTTGATCAAGTTTATTCAAGTGAATATGTGCCTTGACTAATGGATGGCTCAGTTAAGGGGCATAAACATGGGGATCTATGATACAGCTTAACATGGATGAATGCACGACGTCCGGTATCGGTCAAACTAAGGGGATGGGTTTGAAGGATAAATGTAGGTCAAAGGTTGAGTAAGAGTCCTCATGTACCAATGGTAGATATGACACAACAATGCCTTACATAAGCTTACGCTGCTCTTGATATGATGCACAAGTGTAGATGAAAGTCACTCGCCACTAATCTATGATCAATAGGCTAAATTAGAGTAGTCAAGAGTAAGCAAGATATACTTAGCTCACATAAGAAGAAAATGTCTAAATGTTGATTGTATTGACTATTACAGCTATTACGGATATTACAATACACAAATATTTATATAACCTAATAAGGGTAAGCCCTAGGTTAGTATAAATTACAAAAAGGATTCCTACTAGTAAGTGAAATGGAATAATTTACAAGGGTAATGTTGTAAACAAGCATAAAGAATATCTAGTGATAGAAAAAGATGGTACAGTTGTTAGGAAAGACAGGGTACATCTTAGCTATCCATTCGGTGGTCCTAATGATACTATTGACTAAGCAAAGTAGGTTCTGAACAGATCAGGTTAGGGTTAGTAGTTCGATAGCTTGGTAGCTTAAATGTTCAAGGTTGGGAAAGGGTTGGTTCATAAGGTAGCTCATTTTTAGGCCAGCCTCAGGTGGTTAACTCTAAGATGGGGTCAGCTTGGCCTTGGCATGCATTAGGTCGATAGTATACTGGTTTGATACTTGGCCTTAGATAGTTGTATTGTGGAGGGATTGGCTCAGCACACAAGTTGTTCATCTCAACAGCTTCTTGTATGATGTAGAGGGCAAAGTAACTCAGTAGGTCGGATTAGGGAATGCACTACTCTTCTGAGTTCAACTCTCTTTGAACAACTCAGTGAACTATATGAGCAAGTCCTCAGCCCAGGAGTGCGTGATTAGTTCATGATCCATATCACCCCCTTCAGATTGTTTGAGATTTGGGATCAAATTTTGTTCAGCTCCATGTTGTTAGTCTTCAGGAGTATGCGAGTAAAGGTCGGCAACATTGAAGGAGTTCGAAACCCCATACTCTTCTGGTAGTTTAATCCTATAGATATTAAGATTGATTTTTTCAAGCACTTTGCATGGTCTATTAGCCTTAGAAGATAACTTGCTCTTCCTTAAGTGTAGAAACTATTCCTTACTAAGGTAGATCTAAACAAATTGCCTAGCTGAAATTTCCTGTTCTTCTATCCTCAGCTTCATCTCTCTAGCTTAGTTGCGGTTCGATTCAATTGTTCTATGACCTTCTGATTCATGGCTCCGATGGCTTCTACTCTTTCTATAGCTAGCCGTCATTATCTAGGCTTGGAAGGGGTGTTTGGTCCATTGGGAGCTTAGGGTTGAACTCATAGGTAGCCTCAAGTGGTGACATGATTGTTATGCTATGGGCAGTCTTATTGTAGGTGAACTCTATAATTAGTAGGCACAAACCCCAATAGGCTATGTTCTAACCAAAAGTAACCCTAAGTAAAGTTCCTACTATCCAATTGATAACCTCAATCTGTCTGTCTGTTTGTGGATGACAAGATGTGCTGTACAATAGCTTTGCTCCCATTCATCTCCATAACATTCTCCAAAAGTGGCTCATGAACTTTGCGTCTCGGTTTAAGACAATGTTGCTAGGTACTCCATGAAGTTTGGCTATTTCCAATAAGAAAAGAAAAGGGATAGTTAAAATGTTATTAATTTTAAAGTAGGGCACAAAGTGTGCCATCTAACTAAGTCGATCCATGACTACCATGATGGAGTCTTTCCTTTGGGATGTCCTTAGCAACCCTAACATAAAGTCCATACTATACTCAGACCATGGTTTGGTTAGGATGGGCGATGGTAAATAATATCCTTACTTAGCTCGGTTCTTCACTTTTCTACAAGTTATACACCTTTCTAACATAGATCGGAGATGCCTCTTTATTTTTGGCCAAAAAAATCTTGACGATGGTATCACATATGTTTAGCACTAGCCAAAGTGCCTAGACAATCTTCCCCGTGCACCTTGTGCACTGATAGCTCTCTCATGGAATAGGTTAAGATACATAGTCTTCTCTTCCTAAACAAGTATCCGTCCTCCTTATGATAGTCATTAAGTTTTCGGTCTTCCTCACACCTAGTATAGATAGGACCAAAAAGTGGATCCTTAACATATAAATCTTTTATTATTGAAAAACCAAGCAACCTAGTCTACAATTTAGTCAGGAGGGTACGTCGTCTTAATATGGTATCAGCTATTGCATTGTTTTTTCCATTCTTTTACTTCACGACATATGAAAATCCCTCCATGAACTCAACCTATTTGGCTTGTGATGGATTATCGACCTCTAGCCTTCTAACTCACGCACACCTCTAAGGCCTTCAATCTCTTGCCAAGAGGATTCTCTTTTGTTTGCCTTCTAAGGACGAGAAACAGTACACTAAGGAATGGTGGGAAAACTCCCTAAGAACTCTACTTGGTTACACCTTACTCTATGTAAACCCTTGCGCTGTTGCTGAAAACTCATGTGCTGAGGACTATTTGCCAAGTGCCAAGAGTAACTTGCCGAGTAGACTGAACTAGGCCCCTTCTAGACAAGTATTTCTCTTTTAGCCAAACCCTTATACTTATGGCATTCCTTATTCGTCTTGACAATGCCTGATGTTGTCACGTCATGATCCAGCTCAACTATTGCACCCAAAGATTCCTTAGTATGGAACCATTGACAAGTTACCATATGTCCTTTTACTTGACTTTGTACTTTTATTCCTTTTTGTATTTTATCCTTTTTACCCTTTTCATATGTACGAAGAATCTCCTTTTCATGCATGCCTTTTTGTAATTTTCCATTCTGGTATTGTTGCCCTAGGGACTTACTATAAATAGTCCCTGTTTATACTTTTTGACATCTTTAAGACTTGAGATGAGGTAATAGATTAGTAGATGACTATGTTTGAGAGTTTCAGTTGCTCATGATTCGATATGATGTTGATGAGCCATAGACACGAACTATATCTCGATTCATTTCTAGGATCAAAACTAAGATTAGTCATATTGTGGAGTTACAAAGACTTAGAAGTCTAGATGAGGCCATCCGAATGGCATAAAGGGTTGAGAGGCAAAGATGGAGCGAGATTAGTCGACCAGGATTGCCTAGCCAAAGTAGCATGCTGAGCAAATCAGATCATAGTCAAGCATTAAACAATTTTGAGGTGGACCATTGAGGATAAGTATCGAACAGACCTAAAGAAGGCTAAGGTAAAGGTAAAGCCAAGGAGATTAAGGTCTAAAAGGACCAAGGTTAGAGTTCAAGAAGGAAGACCTGAGAGATTAAATGCTTTAAATGTCTTGGTTATAGGCACATAGCTAGTCAATGTTCAAATCACCAATTCATGACTGTAAAGGGAGACAAGCCTCAACTCGAAGTAGAGAGAGCAAGCGAAGGAGAGGAAGAGATGGGAGTTAAACAGATGCTAGGAGAGTTTCAGGAAGACCTTGATGCCGTAACACCACCTGAGAATAATGTCGAGTGTTGTTTTGTTGTATGATGATCTCTTAATACTTTTGTGGCCAATGAGAATGTGTAAAGGGAGAATCTCTTCCATACGAATTGCTAAGTGGATGGCAAGCTATGTGCCTTCATCATTGATGGAGGAAGCTATACCAATGTCATAGGGCAAGGGGTAGTTATGGCCATGAAATTATCAACCCTTTTGCACCCTTAGCTATATAAGATTCATTGGCTGAATGAGAAAGGAGGTTTACCCATTGTCAAGTAGGTTAGAGTACCGATTACCATTGGTGATAGGTACAAGGACGAAGTGTTTTTTGACATCCTTCCTATGTGTGCCTCACATATCTTACTTGGCTAACCCTGGATGTTTGACTTGAGAGTATTATAAAATGGATATAAAAACACCTACCTATTTTAGAAGGATGGGATGAAGGTTATATTGACCCCCATGACTCCCAAGGAAGTGCAGGAGTCGCAAGAGAAGGTTGCTAGATCACTACAGTAAAAGTCCTTAATGATTTCCTAAGTTCAATTTTTTCGAGAAGTTAGGGTTGAGGAGTGTGTACTCCTTTTATTTAGGAAACTACTGGAGTTGAGAGAAGCTGAGAACCTACCTGTCGAGGTCTAAACACTACTACAAGAGTATGCCGACCTATTTCCCGTCGAGATGCCGAAAGGTTTACTACTCTTAAGAAGCATTGATCATTACATTGACCTTCAGCCTGGAGCTACCCTATCAAACTGACCTACCTATAGGCTCAATCCTAAGTAGGCAATTGAGCTAAAGAAACAAGTGGATGAGTTCGTGGATTGCAGATATGTCTGAGAGAGCATGAGCTCATGTGCTGTACCAACCATGTTAGTATCAAAGAAAGATAGGTCGTGGAGAATGTGTATTGATAGCCATACTATCAACAAAATTATTATTAAGTATTGATATATAATCCTACGGTTGGATGATATGCTCGATGAGTTGCATGGTGCCTACATCTTTTCAAAGATTGATCTAAAGAGTAAATATGAATGAGACCTAGAGATGAATGGAAGACAGCCTTCAAGACAAGGGATAGTCTGTTCGAATGGATGGTGATGTCATTTGGTTTGATGAATGCATCAAGTACTTTTATGTGGCTCATGAATCATGTGCTAAGGGCATTGATTGGAAAATGTGTTATGGTTTATTTTGATGACATTTTGGCCTACAATGTTGACCTCATCGCCCATATTGAGCATTTAAGATCGGTATTCAACATCCTTTGTGTTAAGAGATTATTCAGCAATCTAAAGAAATACGTGCTTTGCCAAAGTAAGGTTGTATTCCTCGAGTACGTTGTATTAGAGAAGGAGTTTGAGTTGATGACAAGAAAGTCAAAGCTATTATTGAGTGGCCTACATCAACTAATGCTATTGAAGTCAAGAGCTTCCATGGTTTGACTTCATTCTATTGGGGATTCATTCAAAACTTCAATTCCATAACGACACCATTAACTGAACTGACCAGGAAGAACTCTGCCCTAGTACTTGCCCTACTGGATTTCGAGAAAATTTTTGAGGTAGAATGTGATGCATCTAAAGTTGGCATTGGTGCTGTCCTTATGTAAGAGTGTCTACCCATTGCCTATTTCAGCGAGAAACTCAAAGGAGCTGCCCCGAATTACTTGGCGTATGACAAGGAGTTTTATGCCCTTGTTCGAAATTGTCGAAATGGAAGCATTACTTGTACTTGAGAGAATTCGTCATTTACTTAGATCATAAATCTCTCAAACATCTCTGAGGGCAACAAAAACTGTCTCAGCGTGATGCATCTCAAGGGTCAGACACATGGAGAAACACCACAACGAAACGGACTGAAAAGAAATAAAAGAAAAGCTAACAAAATCTAGGCAGCTACTGAATGGATATGATGTGCTACTCAATCCTACTCGGCTTACAATCCACTAAATATGACACACCGGTTCAAATTGAAGGTTCACTTGCCACCACTCTTTGCTAAAGGTAATAGATAAGAGCTGAAGGGTAATGAGAACACTAAGGTTACTCAATAGATACTTGATTAATATGATATTGATGATATGATTGTTCGCATATAAGAAAGTAGGGGTTTATGTACCCCCCCACTAGGGTTACTTACATGTTTGAAAAGAAAAAAGGGTTTTCTACAACTAGGTTACATAAGACATACTAAAAAGGGTAAAAGAGACAAAGAATGTTCATTTGTGTAAAAGAAAAAATCATTCTAGAATACTGTATTGGAAGACATATGTTGCTCGGCACTTAGATGGGAGAAATATGGTATAAGGTAGGCGGAAATAGAGTAACACTTGTGGTTAGAGGTCGACCTGATGTAGATCAGGTCGAGGACCAATTACTTCTTTTGAAGAGAAGTTAGCTTGATTCGAGGTTGGATGCTTGTGGTTAGATCGGAAGCTTGCCTTAGCTACTCTTAGGCTATCTCCTTAGATAAAGCGTTGTTGCTAAACAGGGTAGATCTAACCATGTATAGATCTGATAGTCGGGTCGGCATGAGACCAGCTCAAGAGAGGATTCACCATCTCAGCTATGGCCTAGAGCTAGTATCTTCTAAGTAAGTCCTTGGAGTCCTCTAGCTTAACTATGCGTAATCGGTTTAAGGGGTTGATTCCTATCATCTGCTTAGGGGTTAGGAAGATTTGTCCTCAAATTTGGAGTGGTCGTTACTATTTCTTCTAGGGTGCTTGCTAAGTCTTTTTTTGTTGGTTGGTGAGGGACTAGATCAGACACATTGAAGGTAGAAGAAACTCCATAGTCATCAGGCAACTTGATTTGGTAAGCATTATGGTTAGTTTTCCTCGAGACCTTAAACGGACCATCAATATGAGGAGATAGCTTTTTCTGTCTCAATTGTAGGAATCGTTCTCAGTTGAGATGTATCTATACCAAGTCTCTTGGGTAGAAAGAAATAGTTCGGAGGCCTCAGCTACCAATTCCTTGCTATCTCTGTTCGAACTTTGTGATCTTCCTGATTATAGACTGGTGTAGCTTATGCAATTCTTAGGCTCAGTCAACTCCTAATTGACTCTCTTTAGTAGCTATTGGGGTGCTAATTGATTCGCTTAAATTATAGATATAAAAATAAATTACACGTACTCCAGCAAGTATACTAGGTCAAAATCAAGTAATATAGAGAAAGTAAGGTTATCGATCCTTCAAGGACTAAGAAATTATTAATCCTATACTAGTTCTTATCAATATGTAGGCAAACAAAATTAAATTAATTAATCTAATAATTACTCTAAAACTATTGAAAAGAAAATAATTACAAAAAATCTAAAATTAAACAATTAATTGAGAATTATGGGAAAATGAAATCTACCCTAAATTACACAAATCAAATTGTTATCATATTATATAGATTAATAGCTATATGGTCATTCAAGTGAAATGATTATATCTTAAAACTTAAGGATTTAAACCCCTAATTAATTAGTTAGCTTCTGCATCTTCCAATTAACAGTGGACTCTAAATTATAATCATATATCTCTTGATCTTATGATTGTCTAATGTCCTAAATCAATTATCCCTAATGTCTTAGTGAATAATCAATTGTCAAACATTGCATTAATCTTTAGATAACTTTTAATTAATTCAATTAACTATGCTTCCACAATGATTAATCAAATCAACTAAGAACTTCTAACAAACCTTATATCAACTCTCGTATCATTAGGGTTTCTAACAATTATAATCAATTGAACAATTATAATCTAAATCATAGAAATTGCAATCATGAATCATCTATATATCTCTTAATCCTATAACATGAACATAATCATTATTTTAACTATCTAGGGTTTCATCAATTCCCAAAATAATTTTAGTTAGCCATAGATTTGGAAACAAAAGCACAAATATTAATTGAAATTGCAAGGAAATTCATAATTGAAAGCAAAAGTAATTCACAGAATTGCATAAGAATAATTGACATAGATGTCACCAATTCTGTATTGGAAAAAAAATAATCTTCAATTACAACTTCAATCTTCATCTCCATAGTGAAAGCAAAATCCTCACAATGATCAAAACACTTCTCCTAAAGAATTCTTCAAAAACTATCTAAAAACTATTCTATGACTCTTGACGTCTAAGGAAAAAAGTATGTCTAAAAGTCCTTCAAATGATGAAACATAAGCTATTTATATGAAATATTAGAGTTGGCTTATGTGAAGTTTCTTTTTCATGAAGGCTGACATTGTAAGTGTAAGGCCAACTTTTAGGCTCGCGGTGTAGTCATCCAAGGCTGGTGGCATAGCTATCAAAGGCTGCTGGTGCAAGTTATAAGTTGTAAGCCGACTGCCTCTAATCCCAATTTGCATATATTGATCCGAACTTCGTTTATTTGTTTAAAATTCCTTTAAATTGTCTGTAATTCTACTCTGAAATCCTTTAATTCCTGAAATGTCCAAATGAAGATAATTAAGTACCAATTCTTAATGATTTCTATAAAATCTATAATAATTCTATCTTAATTTCCATTTTTAAAACATGAAAAATATGCCTTTATCAACTCCCCTACACTTGAACTTTTGCTTATCCTCAAGCAAAATAAACAAAACTAAATAAACTATCATTGAAAATACAAAGTTTTCAATTGCTAATCTAAGACATATGATATTTCACATTTTCAAACTCACTAATTTATAATGCCCATTGCTTTAACCAATCTAAAATATGTGATTAGAGTACTACAATTGAAATTAATCAGTTATTCCAAAGAAAACAAATTTATTTCAAGCGTTTAACCTAAGATTTCTATTTCAAAAGTAGATACTCAGTCCTATAAGGAAAAACACCCATTTAAACTTCATAGCTGTTAACAAGCATATTATTTATCTAATTATTCCGACAAACAAATTAACAAAGTAGTGAAAGCATATGGTATCTACTCTATCCCTAGATTTTCTTCCTTTTCATTACAAGCCTTAATTCATTTCTTAAATTGCATTCAAGTTTCCATTTTCCATTCCCCTTCTTTTTTTTCTTTTTTAGGGACCCTTACAAACTCTTCCTTACTTTAACATTCAAGTTAGAATACTCTTAACTCAATTTTTTGAGTTATTGGAGTAAAGGCTCTCATTTCATCATTTTTTTGAATGCTCACTATAATTTTTCAGACTTCTTTTATAGGAATCACTAAGTTCAAAGCTTCATTTACCTCTTTCACTAAGTGTTAAAGTATTGTTAGAACAACTAAAAAGACTATATACTAATTAACCTTGCATAGAAATGAACTTGTTTACTTTTCACTTAAGGACTCGACTAACTTTTAAATTTCAAATTCTAAGGCTAAAAACTAGGTAAATTAGGTTCCTAAAAAATTGACTAATTAATTTTAACTGAGTATAAAAATCTCAACATTGGTGAATAGGTACCTTAGTGAGTCAATTATTCAAATCATAATTAGATGCTATCAACAATTTCTTTATATAGTCTCTAGATTCAAAACAAGAAATTTAAGAACAAGTAAAGTTCAAGTTGATAGGAAAGTATAACTATTTGTAAACAAAAACTGATATCAAAAATGATATTTTCATTTCCTATAATTCCTTCCTCATATTGTAGGATAGACAGTATCCATACTGACTTCTATTCAATGTGCAAAAGGAGATAAAAATTCGCAGCAACAAGAAATGAAAAACTAGTACTCCCCTAGATTCAACCTTTTAGCAACAATGAAAATTCCAAGCATAAGATCATTGCTATCATAGAATTCAGATTTGACTTGTCTCATCAAACACAAAGAAACATAAAATAGCGAAGATAGCATAAAAGTATACTAAAAAGTACATAGTAGAGCTACTGATCTAGAGTTACCTAAACAGATGGGTATTGAATAAAAATAACCAAATAACTAAATAAAAGAAAAAGAGAAGAAAAGAAAAATGTAAATAAAATAAAATATCAAAAAGCACGCAAATATCTAACCATCTCTATTAGTGCTGTTACTCTATGCATTGGAAGTCTCATAATGGAACTACTTTGTAGCTGCTGGCTAAAAACATGAGATAGCAGACTTCAACATATTGAATATAGTAGTCCGTAACTTCTTATTCTTCTTCCTTTCTTTCCTAATTTCATCCCGGACATCTCTAATTTCAGCACTTAATTGTTCATAACTGCTATCTAGAGGATGAGATGAAATAGATGCTTTAGCAATAAGAGGAGGATTTTTAGGAATATCCTCCTCATCAACAAGATGGGGCCTTTTATTTATATTGACTAATCCTTAAACCCTAAATGGTGCAATAGAAATAGGTTTACATAGGATACCATCGTCTCCTTCCGGCTCATGAAAAAGCCCTATACCCTTCAATAATGTAGTAATATACCCACTACAAAAAATAACCTATATCTTGGTATCATCAATCTTCCTATAGATAAAATTTGCTATCTCTACTCCCAAATCTATCTGATATCTAGAAATCATACTATATAGATAAAATAAGTCGAAACTGGTTACCTTACTATGGCTGGTCTTCTTATAGCTGAGAGTATGAGCAAGGATATGGTGGAGTAACTTGTGCTCTACTATTGAGAAAGTTGTGGCGAATGACTTTGAAGGTACAAAATCGTCCTACTTGAGATGAATCAACTGGAACCAAAATCTCTCAACAGATATATCACTAGGCCAAGAGTTAGGTAAATTGACTTCCTCTTCCATATTTAAACCTAGAAAACAGCCAATTTGACTCAATTTAATGACATGAATTTCTCTATAAACTTGAAATGTAAAAATAAACATACGTCTACTTCTCTCTAGTTGCAAAGTGGATGAAAAATCAATGGCTACATTTCTATAAGTAGGTTCTTTTACCTTAAATAATCGAAACCATGTTTTATCAGGAACCATTTGATGAATTCTATTGTCCATTCCATACTCTTGCAAAATAGTCAAATCCAGATATTGCTAATTCATGAATGTCATCTGTTGTAGCTTCCTCCTTCACTCCCTAGCATACTCTTTGATGGGAATTAAGCTACGGGGCCCTTTACTCACAGCTAAGCTTGAGGACTAGAGGGGCTAGCACGACTAATCCTCATGTTCCAACCAACCCCTGCCAAGGTTGAGTACCTTTTTACCAAGTCACTTCTACTACTGTACCGTATGATAACCCATTATTGTGTGGTATGCTAAGTTGACGATTACTCTTTATTGCTGAGTCGTCCAATTACTCAGCATCTTCCTTGCTAAGAAGCCAAAAGATAGAGACCAAACTGATTAAGCTATCCCTGCTTGGACAAACCCATTCATCCATACTTTTTTGTTTGCATCTCCTAACAACCTTACTAATGTAGCATCATCACGTATACAGTATCTTGTGTAAAATCTATAGCACCAATGATTGTTTTCCTTGTATATTCATTTTTCCCTTTTTGTATCATATACATTGCTTCTTTAGGAAATGCCTTTTTTTTTCTTTTCCCCTTTGGGCAAGTTGCTCTAATTTACGGGTATAAATACCTCTGTACTTATAGTTGTAAGATGATTAGATTACCTGTAATACAATTGAGTACTTTCCTTCCTTGCGTAAACATTATTGTTTACTCTCAGCATCACTCTTATCTTTTCCCTTAAGTAAGGTTGGGTGGTGAGTAACCTCATTGGACCAATTCGTGCATCATATCGAATTGTGCCATGAGTCCTTAGAAGTTTCATTAGTATGTCATATCCTTTAAAGTTGTTTGTAGGTTTTGCTTACTGTCTTTATTCTTCATTTCTCACCCTTTTTGTACCTTTCCCCATTAACCTTTTTTAAGCTTTCTGCAAGCTTGGACCCATCCAGTAATCGACATTGTCTGTTCTTAGTTATAGTTCGTATCATCTTAGTATTAGAGCTGAGGTTTTATATGAACTGTAGTTAGTTCTTCCTAAATTCTATTATACTCTGTTTTGTGTGTATGAAATAGAACAAGTTACTGTATTCTTTTGACTATTGTATTGTTAGCTATTTACTCTTTGAAGTGTTTGTTTGAATTTGAATTTAAGGAAGAATGATAGATCCCGGTATGAATGTTAATGCTGGTGATGATAGTAAAGTTGACTACCATAGACAACAATCTTAGGGAATTCCTATAAGTACTGACGGGAGGCTTGATGAGGTATCTAACCTCTTGGTTGATTTGACTCGAGTTGTTCATGCCCTATCTTACTGACCCACTGAGGCTGTGCAAAATACTCTACAAGCTGCTTAACCTGTGAGAGGTCAAAACCCAGGTCGACCAATTCGAGGTGGAGGAGCTGGCAGACAAGTAAGGCGAAGGATAGACTTAAGAGAGCTAGATAAGGATGAAGAAGAGTATTTTGAAGAGGAGCGTGTATGAGTCCCTACAGCATTTGACCATGTGAAGCTTTGGATTCGGAGTTTCAATGGATTTGGGAATGCTGACCAGTATCGAGATTGGGAAGAGAAGGTGGAGTATATATTTGATTACTATCAATATGAGGATTATGAAAAAGTAAGGACTACTACTCTTGAATTCTCTAGATACGCCACCATGTGGTGGAAGAATTTTCAGGCCATGAGAAGAAGAGAAGGGTACCAAGAGATTAACACCTGGTTTGAGATGAAGAGAGTGGTCAGAAACTGATTCGTGCTAGAAACTTATCTCTAAGATGCATTCACTTGGCTTCAGGAGCTAAGATAAGGAGGCCAAATTGTTGATGAATATATTCAAGAATTCCAAATGCTTATGATAAGATATGAAGTGGAGGAACTACTTACCTGTATAGTCTCAAGGTTTGTCACTGGGTTGAGAGGAGACATCTGAGATAGGAGCTCTAAAGATTTAGCACAATGGATGAAGCTGTTAGGATTGCTTAACGAGAAGAGAGGCAGAGAAGGAACAAAGTAATGACCAAAATGCCAACTAGCCAACTTGGACAGGCAAGTCATCAAACTCTGTCGAGTACCGAGCCAAGTAGAAAAGCTGACCTAAAGATGCAGCACCAACCCAAATGTATGAGAAGGGGCAAGGGTCTGGCAGAAGACCAACCAGATCAAGTGCTTCAAGTGTTAAGGGTTCGGACATATGGCTGCTTAGTGCCCTAAACCGAAGGACGATGGTCATCAAGGGAGACATCACGAAGTTAGATGTAAAAAGTACGGATGAGGAACCAGAGGAGGAGGTTCCTGTTGAGAATGAGAATGCCGAGAAAGAGTTAGTTGAGGAAGACATGTATGTAGAGGACTTTGAATAGCTACTCATGATTGTCTAATGCATTATGAGTGTAGAAACCTTACAAGAGGAGGAGCAAAGAGAGAACTTATTTCATGTCACTTGCAAGGTAAATGATCAGATGTGTGCCCTCATCATGGATAGTGGAAGTTACACCAATGTAGCATCAACCGACCTTGTTTCAAAACTGAGGTTACTGATTATTGCACACCTGAAGCTATACAAGTTGCACTGGTTGAGTGAGAAGGGAGCCTTACACGTCACTCGGCAAATACTACTACCAAACACTATTGGCAATTACTTTGACCAGAGCTTTGTGACGTACTACCCATGTGTGCGTCCCACATGTTGTTATGAAGATCATAGCTATTTGATAGGAGAGTCATTCACAACAGTTATAGGAATATCTACATGCTCGAGAAGGATGATTGGAAGATCACACTAAATCCAATGCCGCCGAGAGAAGTTCACCAGTTTTAGAAAAAACTTGCTCGCGGATTGTAAAAGGCTTTGGTGATGAGTAGAACCGAGCTCTGAGAGGCCGTTAATGCTATTGAGCTGACCCTCTTGTTGGTCAAGCGACTACTAGAAATGAAGAAGTGAAATGATTTACCCCAAGAAGTGAAGGAACTATTAGATGAATATGCCGACCTATTCTTAGAATAGTTGCCAGAAGGGCTGCCCCCAACCCGAGTACTCGGTGCTGTACTGTCGAACAAGTCAGCTTATTGCATGAATCCTGAGTAGGCTTCTAAGCTTCAATGTTAAGTCAATGAGCTACTGGAAAGAGAATATGTAAGAGAGACTCTTAGCCCTTATGTTGTACCTGCACTACTAGTGCCAAAGAAGGATGGAACTTAGCGGATGTGTATTGACAGCCGAGCCATGAACAAAATCATGATCAAATACAGGTATTTGATCCTGAGGCTAGAAGACATGTTGGATGAATTGAGTGGAGCCAAAATTTTTAGCAAGACTAATCTTAAGTCTGGCTACCATCAAATCTGCATGAGGTTAGGAGACAAGTGGAAGATCTATACGAGTGGATGGTCATGCCCTTCAGCTTGTCGAATGCCCCGAGCACCTTCACGAGACTTATGAACCATGTGCCGAGACATCTTATCGGAAGTTGTGTCATGGTGTACTTCAATGACATCCTAATCTATAATGTAGACATGCCAAGTCACTGTGAACACATTAGAACAATCTTGGATATCCTTCGTACTGAGAGACTATATGGCAATTTGAAGAAATGTTGCTTCTGTTAGGAGGAAGTGGTATTCTTGGGCTATGTAGTCAGTAGAGGAGGCTTGCGAATCAATGATGAGAAGATCCGAGCGATTGATGAGTAGCTGACTCTTACTACTTATGCCGACGTGAGAAGTTTCCATGGACTGGCTTCATTAAAGGTTCATCAGGAGCTTTAGTACACTTATTGCACCACTTACTGAATTAATGAAGAAAAACACTGACTTCTGATAGGGAGAAAGGGAAGAGAGGTGTTTTGTTGAGATTAAGAAGAGGTTGACCTTTGCCCCGGTATTAGTATTACCTAACTTCGACAGAATTTTTTAGCTAGAGTGCGACACGTCAGGCATTGGAATAGGTACTTTCCTGATGTAGGAAGGCCAATCAATTGCATTCCATAGTGAGAAGCTCCGAAGACCTTAATTAAATTACTCTGTATATGACAAAGAGCTCTTAGCACTAATCTATGTACTATAAGTATGGTAGCATTATCTACTGTTGAGAGAATTTATCATATATACTGAGTATGAGTCACTACCGTACCTTTAAAGTCAGACTAAGCTATTTAAACGGTAAGCAAGATGGGTTGAATTCCTTGAATAATTCAATTTTGTGATCAAATATGAGCAAAGAAAGAGCAACATAGTTGCAGATGCTTTTTCAAGGAGGCATGCGCTCTTATCAGAACTGCAGACCATATTGTTTAGTTTTGCAAGTATCAAAGAATTTTACTCCGAGGATCTACACTTTGGACCAATAATTTTAAGATGCATGAATGGGAGAACAATGGATGAGTAATATGTACAGGATGGTTATCTGTTTCAAGGAGAGAAACTGTATGTGCCAACTTGTTCCCTACGGGAATTACTAATTAAAGAGGCTTACAGTGGAGGACTCTCCGAGCACTTTGGTGAGAGAAGGACCTGTAAACTATTGAATGGCCAATTCTTTTGGTTGAGAATGCAAAGAGATGTATACTGGGTAGTCGAAAGCTGTGTTGTGTACAAAAAGGCCAAGTGCCAAGCAGAACAAAGGAAAGCAATGCCCCTATCTATTCTGACGAGGCCATAGATTGAATTAAGTATGGATTATATTCTTAGACAGTTGAGAATTACTTAAGGAAAAGATTCTATAATGGTCGTTGCAGATTAGTTTAGTAAGATGGCACACTTCGTGCCCTGCACCAAAACTAACGACGCTTCAGCTATTGCTTCTCTTTTCTTACAAGAGGTTGTGCGGATACATGGCATACCGAGAAGTGTAGTCTCCATCAGAGACCCGAAGTTCTTAAGCTATTTTTGGAGAACCTTGTAGCGTCAGTTGGGAACTAAATTATTTTTTAGTACCTCATGTCACCCTAAACCGACAGCCAAACAGAAGCTTTGGGTTCACTATTCTAAGCTACAATAGGCAAGAACTTGGCTAATTGGGACATCTGCCTGCTTGTGGTCGAGTTTTCTTAGAACTGAACCATACATAACACCACTAAGTAGACCCCCTTTGAAGTGGTCTATGGATTTAATCCTCAGTTGCCCCTTGACCATGCCCCTGTACCCGCACCCACGCAAGAGGACCTCGATGCTTTGGTCAGAGCACAATCCCTTTAGCGCATCTATGACAAGGTCACTTGGTACATCGACTAAGCTGCCAAGAGAATGTGTGAAAAGACCAAGGGTTGATTAGCCCAACAATTTCAATTGAGAGACTTAGTATGGCTACACCTTAGTAAGGAACGGTTCCCGAACAAAAGGAAAAACAAATTATCTGTAAGAGTGTAAGGACCATTTAGAATCCTTTAGAGAATCAGCGACAACACCTATAGGTTGGAACTGCCTGAGGACTATGGGGTTTTTGACGCCTTTAACATCACCGACCTCAATCCATATCACCCTGATGGAGAACTAAGCGAACACCATTCAAATTTGATCCTAAATCTAAAACAACCTGGAAGGAATGATGGGAATCAAGCTATAAGGCCCTTAACCCATAGCTGAGCTCGAGGACTAGAAGGGCTGGCATGACTAATCCTTATGCTCTAACTAACCCCTATCGAGGCTAAGTATCTACTTGTCGAGTCACCTCTACTACCATACCGTATGATAGCCTATTATTGTGTGGTATGTCGAATTGACGATTACTCTCTATTGCTGAGTCATCCAATTACTAGGTATCTTCCTTACCAAGAAGCCGAAAGATAAAGATTGGATTGACTAGGCTATCCCTACTCGGACAAACCCATTCGTTCATACTTTTTTGTCTAGATCTCCTAACAACCTTACTAATGCAACATCGTCACATGTACAGTACCATGTGTAAAATCTGTAGTACCAATAATTGTTTTCCTTATATATTCATTTTTACCCTTTTGTATCATGTACATTGCTTCTTTAGGAAATGTCCTTTTTGTCTTTTCCCCTTTAGGCAAGTTACCCTAGTTTGCGGGTATAAATACCTCTGTACTTGTAGTTGTAAGATGATCAGACTACCTATAATATAATTGATTACTTTCCTTCCTTGCATAAACACTATTGTTTACTCTTGACATCACTCTTATCCTTTCTCTTAAGCAAGGTTGGGTGGCAAGTAACCTCATTGGACCAATTCATATGTTATATCAAATTGTGTTTTGTGTCCTTGGAAGTTCCATTGGTGCGTCATATCCTGTAGAGCTATTCGTGGGTTTTGCTTACTGTCTTCATTCTTCATTTCTCACCCTTTTCGTACCTTTCCCCATTAACCCTTTTCGAGCTTTCTACAAGCTTGGACCAATTCAGCAACCGGCCTTGTTTGTTCTTAGTCACGGTTTGCATCACTCTTGATGTGAGAGTAGATTGCTGCTTGAACTTCTGTAAGACGAAGTGATTGCCGTCTTTTATTTCTTTCTCGATTGCATCTTCTTGGGTGGCATCGTGAATGTAAAAAGCATAGATTTGTAAAAAAAATGTAAATGTGTGTAGAATAAGTGAAGAGAGTAAGTGTATGTGGTTATGGATGTATGAGAGAGGTATAATTTGAGAGAAATCTAAAGAGAGAGAGGGAGAAACTAGAGAGAGAATTTGGGAGAAAAAATGAGTGAAGAGAGAGAGAAAACCAACGGACGTGCTTTTAAAAGCACTATACGCCATCACTTACATCTGTACACCGACGGCGTACATTGCCAGCGTATATGGGTAAGCCGGCCAATAGGTCAGCGGCCTTGAGTGCTGGCCTTGTATTCAAATTTCATTCTTTTCTCCCTTTTTTGCAAGTGAATATAATCGCTAAAAGTTCTTTTTCTATCATGGTATAGTTTCTTGGTGCCTCATTTAAAGTTCTACTGCATAGTATATAACATAGAATAACTTACCACTCCTTTTCCCAAGTATTACTCTTACAGCATAGTCATTAGCATCACATATCATCTTAAAAGGAAGCTCCCAATTTGATGCAATGATCACTGGTGCCAAAGTAAGCTTCTCCTTTAATAGATTGAGTGCCTACAAACAACTATCATAAAAAAAAAAAAAGATAAAATCTTTTTCAAGTAAATAAAGATGTCTAGAGATTTTAGAGAAGTCCCTAATAAATCTCTTGTAAAAGCTAGCATGCCTTAGGAAGCTCCTGACTCCTTTGACTGAAGTAGGTGATGGCAACTTCTCTATTATCTTTACTTTGGCTCTATCAACTTCAATCTCTTTTTTCGACACCTTGTGACCTAAGACTATTCCCTCTCTTACCATAAAATGACATTTTTGCCAGTTCAGAAGTAGATTAGTCTCTTTGCATTTTTTAAGCACACAGCTTAAATTAGTCAGACATGAATCAAATGACTTCCTAAAGACAGAGAAGTCAACTGTAAATATTTCAATAAAATCTTCTAACATGTTAGAAAATATAAACATTATGCATCTTTGAAAAGTCGTGGATGCATTACAGAGACCAAAGGGCATTCTCTTAAATGCAAAAGTGCCATAAGAACATGTAAAAGTGGTTTTCTCCTAATCCTCAAGTACGATATGAATTTGATTGTAACCAAAATATTCGTCTAAAAAAAATAATAATCATGCCTTGAAAGTTTTTCTAACATCTAATCTACGAAAGGGAAGGGGAAGTAGTCTTTACGGGTGGCATCATTCATTTTTCTATAATCTATGCAAACTCTCCACCCGGTCACAGTGCGAATAGGGATTAACTCATTAACCTCATTTTTAACCACAGTCATGCCACCCATTTTTAGCACTACTTGGATGGGACTAATCCACTTACTATTTGAGATAGGATAGATAATACTTGCATCCAGCAATGTGAGTACCTCTTTCTTCACTACCTCCTTGAGAGTTGGGTTGAGTTGTCTCTATGGTTATACTGTGGGTTTGCACTCAGCCTTAAGTAATATCTTGTGAATGCAAATTAAAGAACTAATCCCCTCTATATCAACAACGGTTTACCTAATGGCTTCTTAATGCTCTCTTAAAACTCCTAAAAGTTGTTTCTCTTAGTCACCTGTGAAAGAGGAAGAGATAATTATTGGCAAAATATCATTTGTTCCAAGATAAGCATACTTTAAAAGACTAGGTAAAGGTTTAAGTTCAATCGCTGGGGGTTGTATTAATGATGGAACTAGCTTCTGTTCATTAGTACATAGTTCTTCATAGTATCGAGCTTTGATTTCAAATACCTGTTCCCTACCTTCTTCTTTAGGCTCATCGTCATCGCTCTAATCATCTAGATCCTTAAGAACTAATTCCATAGTATCCAATCTTGCTTTCTCTTCTATAAACTCACAGGTAATCTCATAAAAAAATGTCAATAGTATAATAGGATTTGCAATCATCAAAATGCTTTATGGCTTCATAAACATTAAGCGTTACCTGATCGTCCATAACTTTTAAAGTCAGCTTACCCTGTTCCACGTCTATCAATGCCTTACCTATTGCGAGAAACGGTTTACTTAGGATCATAGGTACCTTTCTATCTTCTTCTATCTCTAGGACTATAAAATCGACTGTGAAGATAAATTTGTCTACCTTCACCACGACATTCTTAACAATACCTTCTGGGCATTTGATATTCCTATCAGCAAGTTGCAAGGTGACATGAGTCTCCATGCAATCTCTAAGTCTCAACTTCCTGAAAATAGACAAGGGTATTAAATTTATACTTGCACCTGAATCAATAAGAACCTTATCAAAATGAAAATTTCTTATAATGCAAGGAACAGTAAAACTCCCCTAATCTCTTTGTTTTCTAGGCAAGGTGAATAAATTTTTCTAAAGGATCATGGAGTACTCCCCTAGAAGCATTACCGATTCGTTCCCATCAATCTTTCTCTTCTTAGTGAGCAACTCCTTCATGAATTTGGCATAGGAAGGCATTTGTTGCATTGCTTCTACAAAAGGCATGTTGATTTGCAACTTCTTGAAGACATTTAGGAATTTGGCAAATTGAGCATCTAGCTACTGTTGCTTCAATCTTCCTAGAAAGGGGACTAGAGGGATACACGGTTTCACTGTTTGTGACTTCTATGTTGGTTCCTCTTCTACCTCCTTCCCTTTTTCTACCTTTAGAATCTCCCCCTTTTCTTCAACTCATCTATCAACTGTTTGAAATGCTTTTCCACTCCTCAGCATAATAGCATTGACACTTCTAGGATTCTCTTCCGTATTGCTAGGTAAAGACCCTAATGGTTTGTTACTCAATTGTTGAGAAATCTAACTAATCTGATTCTCTAGGTTTTGAATAGTCACCTATTGATTCTGTAGCAAGGTGTCCGTTTTCTTGCATATAGCTCAACATGAGCTCTTCCATTCTAGATTGATTTTACTGAGGTGGAGCGTTTTAGGCAAGATCTTGCTTCTAGAATCCAAGTGGTGGTTGGAATGCATTGTTATCATTTCTCCATAAAAAATTTGGATGATTACACCACCCAGGATTATATGTATTCGAATATGGTCCTTGATTGCTACGTTAAAAATTGTTGACAAAATTCACCTATTCTCTACTGGTTGGAGCTGAGTGATTCCCAATTAAGCACTCAAGAGTTGAATGTGGTCTTAAACATAGCTCACAAAGAATAATAGGGTTAGCATTAAAAGACTATGTTGAGGTGAGTTTACTTACCTGAGTAGTGAGAGCTATAATCTGAGTTGTTAATTGAGATATGGTGCTATTGTCAAGGGTTGTTGCTACTCCTAACTTGCTTTTCTCGTTTTGCCAGTTATGTGCATTAGAGGCCATTTCTTCTATTAGTATGCTTGCTTCATTATATGTCTTTCGCATCAGAGTACCTCCAGCTGCAACATCAACTAGGGACCATAATGTCTCGTTTAAATTGAGATAGAAGATCTCAATCAGGAGATTATCTAGCAAACCATGATGTGGGCATTTTCTAATCGCCTCGTTGAATCTCTCCTATGCTTCATAAAGTGGCTTACCACTAAACTTAGTAAAGTTGGTCATGTCGTTCCTTAATTTTGCAGCCCTAGTTTGTAGGAAAAATCTCTTTAAGAACTTCGATGAAAGATTAGCCCAAGTGGTGATAGACTCTTATGGCAATGAATAAAACTAAGCTCTAGCTTTATCCCTCAGTGAAAAGGGAAAGAGCTGTAATCTGATAACCTCATCTATTACATTATTCATCTTCACTGTATTGCAATATTGAAGGAATCCTACAATATGCTCATTAGTACTTTCATTGGGATATCCTCCAAACTGATTCGTCTGAACCATCTGAATAAGGGATGGCTTCAACTCAAAGTTGTTAGCTTGAATAGTAGGTCTCCTTATAGCGGAACCCATCATCGTAGGTACTGTATAATCTCATAGTGCTTGTAGAACTCCTTATATCTGATTATCACCCTCGTTACTTGCCATCTCGTTTATTCATCTTTTGTTCTCTCATCTTAACTGATGCAAAGTGCGCTTTATTTCTAAATTTAGTGGTAGAATTTTAGCACTTCTGCTCCTGTGCATAAAACACCTGCAAAGAGATAAAAAAAAAAAAAATACACGTCATCAATTGCGCCTAAATCACCAACAAAACTAAAAGGTTTAATATTTTCAATCCCTAACAACGGTGCCAAAAACTTGATTCGCTTTAACTATATATACAAAAATAAATCATGAATACTCTAGCAAGTATACTGGGTCGGAATCAAGTAATATAGAGAAAGTAAGTTTGTTGATCTCTCGAGGACTAAGAAATTACTAGTCTTATACTAGTTCTTATCAATATTTAGGCAATCAAAATTAAATTAATTAATCTAATAATTACTCTAAAACTATTGAAAAGAAAATAATTATGAAAAATCTAAAATTAAGCAATCAATTAAGAATTGTGGGAAAATAAAATCCACCATAGATTACGCAAATCAAATTGTTATCATATTATATAGATTAATAGCTATATGGTCATTCAAGTGAAATGATTATATCTTAAAACTTAAGGATTTAAACCCTTAATTAATTAGTTAGCTTCCACATCTTCCAATTGACAGTAGACTCTAAATTATAATCATATATCTCCTGATCCTATGATTGTCTAAGTCCTAAATCAATTATCCCTAATGTCTCAGTGAATAATCAATTGCCGAACATTGCATTAATCTTTAGATAATTTCTAATTAATTCAATAACTTTGCTTCCACATTGATTGATCAAAATCAACTAAGAAATTCTAACAAACCCTATATCAACTCTGGTATCATTAGGGTTTCTAACTATTATAATCGAAATCATAGAAATTGAAATCATGAATCATTCATATATCTCTTAATCCTATAATATGAACACAATCATCATTTTAACCATCTAGGGTTTCATCAATTCCCACAAATAATTTTATTCAGCCATAGATTTGGTAACAAAAACAAAAATATTAATTGAAATTGCAAGGAAATTCATAATTGAAAGCATAAGTAATTCACAGAATTGCATAAGAATAATTGAAATAGATGTCACTAATTCTATATTGGAAAGAAATAATCTTCAATTGCAACTTTAATCTTGGTCTCCATAGGGAAAGCAAAATCCTCTCAATGATCAAAGCACTTCTCTTGAAGAATTCTTCAAAAACTATTTAAAAACTATTGTACGACTCTCGACGTCTAAGGAAAAAGTATGTCTAAAAGTCTCTTAAACGACGAAACATAAGCTATTTATATGAAAAATTAGGGTTGGCTCGCGTGAAGTTTCTTTTTCATGAAGGCCAGTGGTATAAGTACAAGGCTAGCTTTTAAGCCAACGGCATAGTCATCCAGGGCTAGCAATGAAGCCATCAAAGGCTACCGGTGCAAGTTATAAGTTATAAGCTAGCTGCCTTTAATTCTAATTTGCATATATTGATCCGAACTTCATTTATTTGCTTTAAATTCCTCTAAATCATCTATAATTCCACTCTTGAATCCTCTAACTCCTAAAATATCTAAATGAAAATAATGAAGTACCAATTCTTAATGATTTCTATAAAATCTAGAATAATTCTATCTTAATTTGCACTTTTAAAACATGAAAAATATGTCTTTATCAATGATCAAGTTTAGGGGAATTTTCGGAATAAGGTCATAGACGACTTCGAATGAGGTCCTCTTAGTAGTGTTGTGGACAGTCTGGTTGCATGCAAATTCTACAACTGATAAGCACAGCTCCCAATCCCTTAAGTTCTTTCCTACGATAGCTTTAACCAGATTACCTAGAGTCTTGTTTACCACTTCAATCTGGCTATCAATTTGAGGGTAGCTACTGGAGCTTAATACAAGTTTAGTCTTAAGCTTTCTCCAAAGATTCTTCCAAAAATAGCTAAAAAATTTTGTGTCTTGAGCTGAGACAATAGTCTATGGTACTCTATGTAGTCGAACAACCTCCCTCTAGATGTTTAGAGAAACCCTAGGATAAAGTCCATGCTGAAGTCAACCTAAGGTAAGGTTGGTGTTAGCAGTAGCATGTACTTTTTGAGACAATAGTCTTTGGTATTCCATGTAGTCGGACAACCTCCTGCAAAAACAAATCGGTAATATATGAAGCATCATTAGTTCGATGGCATGAAATGAAGTATGCCATCTTGTTGAAACGGTCCACTACAACAAAGATAAATTCTTTCCCTTTAGATGTCCGGGCAACCCTAGGACAAAGTCCATGCTAAGGTCAGCCTAAGGTAAGGTTAGTGTTGGCATTAGCATGTACTCTCCGTGGGGTTCTCTCTTCCCTATAGCACATTTGCACACTTCATAATTACTAACTATCTTATGGACATCCTTGGCTAAACTTGGCCAATAAAAGTTTTCTCTCAACAGATTAACTGTCTTGGTCTCCCTAAAATGACTAGATAATCCTCTGTTATGAGCTTCCCTGATCAATAGCTCATGCATGGAGCAATTTAGAATACATAGCCTGTAGTCCTTGAACAAATAGCCATCCTTAAGATAATATCTTCCAACTACTATTCCTTTTCGATACTGTTCAACAACAGGACTAAAGTAAGGGTCATTAGCATATTGCTCAATGATGAGTGATAATCCTAATAATTTCATCTACAAAGTGGTCAATAAGGTTTGCCATCATGATAGGGTGTCGGCAACCACATTTGCACTTCCCTTCTTGTATCGGATGATGTAAGAGAATCCCTCCATGAACTCTAACCACTTAGCTTCCCTTCTTGTACCGCTAAGCTTCTCACTATGGTAGGTGATGGGTCGTCGCTCCTACATCAAGATAGCACTAATTCTAACTCCTAATGCATTACATTCTAATTTGAAGGGCTTGTTAAAATCTAGTAGTGATAGGATAGTTATTGAGGTAAGTTTTTCCTTGATTTCTCTAAAGCTCGGTTTAGTATGATCGTTTTACCTGAATCCTTTACTCTTCTTTATCAATTCGATAAAGGGAGCGGCTATTATATTGAAGTCCTTAATAAATTGCTTATAGAAAGAAGCTAGGCCATGGAACTTCAGACCTTAGTGATATTCTTTAGCGTTGGCCATTCCAGAACAGCTTAGATTTTTTCCTTATCTGCTCATATCTCTTCCCTTAGCACTATAAACCCTAGGAAAATCACATCTTTTTGGCAAAACATACACTTCTTCACATTCCCATACAACTTCTTAACTTGCAAAATGCCAAATACTTTGCAAAGATGTTGAACATGGTCATTCAAATTAGCAATATATACCAATATGTCATCAAAATACATGACTACACATCTTCTTATCATAGGGCGCATCACATGGTTCATTAATCTCATGAATGTGCTTGTCGCATTAGTAAGTTCGAATGACATAACCAACCATTTGTAGAGTCCGTGCCTAGTTTTGAAGGTAGTCTTCTACTCATCCTCTGGTCTCATATAAATTTGATGGTAGCCACTTGGCAAATTAATCTTTGAAAATATCTTGGTGCCTTGAAGCTCATCTAGCATATCATCGAGCCTTGGTATCGAATATTTGTACTTAATCATAATTCGGTTAATTGCTAACCTATCAATTCACAAACGCCATGAACCATCTTTCTTCAGAAAGAGCAAAGCTGGTATAATACAAGGACTTATCCTTTCCTTTACATATCCTCGCTCTATGAGCTTATCCACTTGTCTCTTTAGCTCAATAGCCTATTCAAGGTTCATCTTATATGCAGGTCAATTCGATAGAGTAGTGCCTAGCTGTAAATCAATACAATGCTCTATGCCTTAGACTAGTGGTAGTCCTCTAGGTAGTTCTTCTAGGAACAAGTTAGAAAACTCATCTAGCAAGCTTTAGATCTCTTTTGGGATGTCCTGCAATTCCCTCATCTCAAACAATCTCTTAACCAACAAAAACATAGGCTCGTCAGCCTTCTCAACAAATTAGAGCTCTTTGGCTCATAACAAAGCTCTTTTTCTTAATAGCTTGGGTGAGCTAGTGAGTTGCTTGTAGGTTTCTTTTACTTGGAATGGGGTCAAGGGTTACAACACAATTTGCCTTCCATCCTTGATAAAGGCATAAGTATTCATATACCCATCGTAAGTAACACGTCGATCGAACAACCAAAGTCATTCAAGCAGTAAATGTGAAGCTCCCATAGTGATAACATCACAAACTACTTCATCCTTGTATACATTCCTAAGATTGAATGGTAAGGTCACTTACTCAATCACACGTAAGGCACCCTTATCTTGAAGCCAGTGTAGTTTGTAAGGTTGGGGATGCTTGGAGGTTGGCATACCTAATCTCTGCACAAAGGACTGTGCAATTACATTAGTATAACTTCCTTCATCTACTATAATGGTGCACAATTGTCTCCTAATGGTCCATTTGGTATGGAATAAATTCTCCTTTTGGTCCTCCTTAGAGTTTGGTAAGGAACTCAGGACTTGTCTCAAGACTAGGGTCATCACTTCTCCTTGGTTGGCATAGACACAAATCTTGTCTTCCTCTTCAGCTTTGAGTCTTCCAACATCCTTTTTTTTCTCAAGATCGCTCTCGTCAATGCTATCCACTACATCTCTTCGGAGCACCATGACATGTCGGTTCGGACACTCAATTGACATATGTTTGAAGCCCAATCATTTAAAACATTTTACTTCGCTGGTCTTCCATTTAGAGGTCTACCCTTTCTCTTATGTCCTCGAGTTGGCCTTACCTTGAATTGGCCCGATTGATTAGCTCAGCCCTACTAGCTTGCTCGACTATCATCAGGTCTGTCACTCCTTTCCTCAGCTTGGTATGGTCTCCTTGGCTCAGCTTGAATAAGTCAATGTGGTATTGGGGCACATGGGAATGTTGGCCCAAGTCGGCTCTGAACATTTCTCTTCTACTTTTCGACTCTTTATGCTATCTTGATTACCTCTTCTAAGGTATAAAACCTCTGCACCTCTACAATGTTGCGAATCTCATACTTGAACCTTAAAATGAATCTTGACATTATGCGGGCTTTTGGCTCTTCTACATCAGCTCAAATCATTAACATTTGGTACTCTCTTACATAGTCATCAATAGATTGGCTTCCTTAGTGAAGCTCTTGCAACTTTGCAAACATATCTTATAAGTAAGTCTCAGGCACAAATCTACCTCTTAAGAACCTTTTTATCTCATCCCAAGTTCTAACAACTCGTCTTCCATCTCTTGCTCTAGTTGCATTCAAATTCTTCCACGACATGGTAGCTTACCCTGTAAACTCCAGTGTAACAAGTTGCACTTTGACAGCATCCACATATCCATAACATTCAAATACTTTCTCGACCTTCTCTTCCTACTCCAAGTATTCATCGGCATCTCCACTTTCACTTAAGGGAGAGATTTGAACCTTAACATTATCTAGTCCTTGAGGAGCTCGTTGTCTTCGTCCCTATGCTCGGTAATAGTCAACATCTTCTTCTTCCTTGTAAAACTCTTCAACATCCAACTATTTATCATCTTTCTCAATCTCTTATAACTCCAGTCTTTGTTTAGTAGCTCTTCTAACTCAAAGGGGTCGAATTGGGCGATGGGCTGAACCATCTTGGCCATAACCCCTCTTTTGAATATTTTCTAGTAAAATTTGTGGTGGCATTCCTTAGGGTTATTACCTGTTAACTTTCATTGCTGTAATTGGATTCTCAACAAGGTTTGTGAGTCTATTAAGTTTGTCATCAATGGATCCTAAGGTATTACTATCATTATGACCATGACCTGGTCCAACACCACTACTTTAGTCTCCAATAACACCCTAAACACTTAAATCTAACATAATACAATACTTCTCGTATAGATTAACAACTTATGAACAATCTTACTACCCAATGGTCACTCAAACAGAATAGAAATAAACTTGCTCTATTTTTGTAATGAAAAAACAGAGTAAGAATAAAATAATAATGGAACCACTATCATACAAACACACTACAGTAGCTAGGGAAGAAACACAATAGCTAAAAATTGTAAAGCGAACCAAAACTCCACTGCAACTTCACATACTCTCTCTTTGAACTGTGCTCTGATACCAGTGAAGCTTATGCATCTTCAAGATCGGATACATGAAGAAACACCACAATGAAATGGACCAAAAAGAAACAGAAGAAAAGCTAGCAAAATCTGGGTAGCTATTGAATGGATAGGCATACTACTTGAACCTACTTGGCCTACAATCCACCGGATATGATACACCGGTCTGAGTAGAAGGGTCACTCGCCACTACTTTTTGCTAAAGGGAATAGATAAGAGCTGAAGGATAACGAGAACACTAAGGTTGCTCAAAGGATACTTAATCAATCTAATATTGATGATATGATTGTTTACATACAAGAAAGTAGGGTTTTATATACCCGTCCACTAGGGTTGCTTACATGTATGAAAAGACAAAAAGGTTTTCTACAACTAGGTTACATAAGACATACAAAAATGGTAAAAGAGATAAAGAATATTCAGTTATGAAAATAAAAGAATCATTCTAGAATACTGTGTTAAAAAACACATGTTACTTGGCACTTGGATGGGAGAAATATGGTATAAGGTAAGCGAAAACAAAGTAACACTTGTGGTTAAGGGTTGACCTTATATAGATCAAGTTGGGGATCAATTAGTTCTTTTGAAGTGAAGTTAGCTTGATTCAGGGATGGATGCTTGCAGTCAGATCAGGAGCTCACCTAGGCTACTCTTAGGCTGTCTTTTGGGATAAAGCATTGTTGTTGAATAGGGACGGATCTGATGCATGTAAGGATCTAATAGTCAAGTCGGCAAGAGATTAGCTCGAGAGAGGATTCCACATCTCGACTATAGCCTAGAACTAGTATTCTTTGAGCGAGTCCTTAAAGTCCTCTAGCTTGGTTGCACGTGATTGGTTCGAGGGGTTGATTCTTATTACGACATCAAGCTAAATGGGTAGAATTCTTGGAGTCCTACTACGTTATCTGGTATATGAAAGGGAGCACCAACACTGTAGTTGACGCTCTTTCTCGTCATCATACCCTCATTACAACAATGCAAGCTAAGGTACTTGGATTTAGCACCTTGCCTAATCAGTATGAGCATGATCCACATTTTAGGCCCTTAGTGACCAAGTGTAATGTTAGAGGGGTTGTAGATGGGTTTTACTTGAGTTAGGGGTTTTTGATGAAGGGTAAGTAAGTTTGTATGCCAAGTGGTTTGGTTAGAGAACTACTCATACGAGAAGCTTATGCTGGAGGTTTAACCAACCATTTTAGAGAAAAGAGAATAGTTGAAATATTGAGAGAACATTTCCACTAGCTTGGGATAGTGAAGGATATGTGCTGAGTTCTTGAAAGGTGTGAGGTGTGTAAACATGCAAAAGGAAGGAAGGAGCTGTATGGAGAATATATGCCCTTGCATATACCTGAGTGGCCATGGACCAACCTAAGCATGGATTTCTTACTCAACCTTCCCTGAATGTTGAGAAGATATGACTTTATTATGGTGGTAGTCGATCGGTTCAGCAAGATGAGCCACTTCATTCCTTACTACAAAACCAATGATGCTTTATTTGTCACTAACCTCTTTTTGTAGGAAATTGTGCGGCTGCATGGAATATTAAGAAATATTGTGTCTAACTGTGACTCAAAGTTCATGAGCTTCTTTTGAAAGACCCCATGGAAGAAGCTCAACACTAAGCTCATGTTCAATACTTCTTATCACCCCTAAATAGACGACCAGACTAAAGTTGTGAATAGGATGATCGAAAACCTCCTACAAGTGGTTGTTAGGAAAAATTTACAAAACTAGGTTCTATGCTTACCTGTCATTGAGTTTGCTTATAACCACTCCACCTACAACTTAATAGGAAGGTCATCATTTGAGGTCGTTTATGGACTTAGCTCGAATTTACCCTTGAATCTGATTATCAGCCCAACCTTACAAAGGGAAAACCAATCCAGCCTATAGTGTGCCAAGGAGCTCCATATGTTCCATCAAAAGGTTGTCGAACAACTGGTTAAGGCTGTAGCTTAACAGAAGGAATAAGGAAGTTGAGGAAGGAGGCAAATCATTTTTACTCCTAGGGACCTTATCTAGATCCACCTCAATATAGAACGTTTCCTTAAAAAGAGGACAAACAAACTATCCCCCAAAGCAGATGGACCTTACAAGATTCTCAAGCATATCAATGACAACACCCATGAGATTGAGTCTCCCATAGAGTATGGTATGTCTGCTACCTTCAATGTTGCTAACCTAACGCCCTATATGCTTGATGAAGAAGAAGACCATGATTTGAGGGAAAATCTTTAACAACCCTGGGGAGTTGATAGACTACCGACCTTTGGCCCTCTTACTCGTGTACACCTTCAAGGCATTTAGTCTCTTGCTAAGAGGATTCTCTCTCATCAGCCTGTTGAGGATAAGAAACAGTACATTAAGGAACAGTGGGCAAACTCCTTAAGAACTCTGCTTGGTTACACCTTACTCTATATAAACCCTTACGCTGTTGCCAAGAACTCATGTGCTAAGGACTATTTATCGAATATTGAGAGCAACTTGTTGAGTGAACTGAACTAGGCCACCTTTAGACGAGTATTTCTCTTTTAGCTAAACCCTTATACTTGCAACATTCCTTATTTGTCTTGACAATGCTTGATGCCACCATGTCATGATCTAGCTCAGTTTCTGTACCCAAAGATCCTTTAGTATGGAACCATTGACAAGTTGCCACCTATCCTTTTACTTAACTCTATACTTTTATTCCTTTTTGTCTTTTGTCCTTTTTACCCTTTTCGTATGTACTAGGAATCTCCTTTTCACGTATGCCTTTTTGTAATTTTCTTTATTTAAATTGTTACCTTAGGGATTACTATAAATAGTCCCTTCTCTCTATCTTCGCATTATCTTACATTCCTTTCAAACATTGAATATACTTAATCTTGCAAGATTTTCCTCTCCAAGTCCATTTTTTTGCACACTTATCTAATCTTGCTGAGTAGCTCAAGATTAGTGATGGGTAGACCTTAGCATTAACTTATACATTACATCAAGTGAAGTATTAGGTCGTGTTGTGTTTATTGGTGAGTAATATCCTCCAAGCAACTTCATGTAAGCTACTACATCTAGTGTATCGTGTTTTTCTTCTATACCTTGAAGTACCCACTTAGTTTTTATCTGCTACGGTAAGCCCTAGTGATTATTGAGCTCCTTGGCACATCAGCATATTTTTTAGACAACTTAGGTTGGCTCTTTAGATATCTCAAATATTCATTATCAGTGTAGATCATAAACTCTTTGGGTAGTAGACAGTGTTGCCATACAGTTAGAGCTCAAATCAAGGAGTAAAACTCGTTATCATAGATGGAATAATTGAGTATAGCTCTTATAAGCTTCTCACTGAAGAAGCAAGAGGCTGGCCTTCCTGTATTAACATAGCACCTATACTTAATCCGAATGCATCATACTCCACTTTAAATACCTTGTCAAAGCTTAGCAAAGCTAAGATAGGCACTGTAGTTAGCTTCTCCTTCACTCTTCAAAAATCCTCTACTCTTGCTCTCCCTACCAGAACTCAACATTCTTCTTTGACAGTTTAATGAGTGAGCCTACGATTACATTGAAATTCCTTATAAATCTATGATAGAATGATGCTAAGCTATAGAAGACCCTCATATCAGCTAAAGTGGTTGACACATGCCATTGGTGATCACCCTTATCTTTTCAACATTGACTCATATTTCACCACCACTTACAATAAACCCTAAGAAGATTACTTTAGGTCAGCAAAAGTCATACTTTTTAAGATTGGCATAGAGCCTTTTAGCTTAGAGTTTTGTAAAGACTGCTCAAAGATGCTCTTGGTGAATCTCCAAATCAAGGCTATGCACTAGGATGTCATCAAAGTAAACCACTACAAATTTCCTTATTAGTTCTTTGAGCATATGATTCATCAGCCGTATAAATGTGCTCGGTGTGTTTAATAGTCCAAATGGCATTACAAGTGATTCATACAATCTATGGCAAGTTTTAAATGCTATCTTCCACTCATCACCTTCCCACATTCGGATCCAATGGTATCTAGATTTTAGGTCAATCTTAGAGAAAATCTAGATCCATTCAACTCGTCTAACATAACATCAAGCCTTAGCATGGGATACCTGTACTTGATGGTAATGTAATTGATTGCTTGACTATCTACACATATCCTCCATGACCCATCTTTCTTTAGTACTAACAAGGCCGTCACAGCACATGGGCTAAGGAATTCTCATACATACCCTTTCTTCATCAACTCATCTACTTGTCTCTACAGCTCAGTAGCCTATTCAAGTTTAGCTTATAAGCAGGTTTGTTTGGCAATGCGGCTACTAGCTGTAAGTCAATTGCATGTTCAATGCCTCGGATGGCAAGTAGACCTTTTAGTAGCTCTTTTAAGAATAGGTCAACAAATTCATCTAACAATATTTTCACTTTGACAGGCAACATGCCCTCCTCAGATCTCCTCATCTCTAGTAACGTTTTAATTAGTAGATAAGTTAGCTCTTTGAGCTCCATCACTTTCTTTAGCTCAACTTGAGTCATCACCAAAACTTCTTTCTTCAAGACTTGACTCAATTAGGCTTGCATGATTTTAACTTAGTAGTCATAGGGCTCAACCTCACCGTTATGCCTTAATGCTCCAAGGAACATGTATTCTTTCTTCCATCATATATCACAGTTTAGTCAAACATCCACGGTCGTCCAAGCAGAATAGTGGATGCACTCATGGGTAACACATCATAGAGCACTTCATCTTGATAGTTTCTAATATAGATTGGCATAGTCACTTACTTGTTTACTTACAAGGCTCCCGTGTCACTAAGCCAGTGCAATTTGTACAATTTGGGATGGGGCTTGGTCGGTAACTTTAGTTATTGGACCATGAAAGTAAAGGTTGCATTGGTATAGCTCCTACTATCAACAATCAAGGCATACAATGACCTATTTACCTTTCATCCAATGTGGAACAAATTCTCTCTCTATTTGTCCTCGGGTATAGGACTCATACTCATTATCCTCCTCAACACTAGGGTAGCAAGCATAAAATCACCCTCCTTACTATAAATGACTTCCTCCTCCTTGGATAGTATAGTTTGTCTATTCTCTTTTAGGTCTTCTACTGTCTCATTAATATTGTCTATCTCAATGGTTAGCATTTCACCTTAGATCACCATGGTTCTTCTGTTTGAACATTGAATGGACAATTGTCTAAATCCTTGACACTTAAAGCACTTGATCTCACTCGTCTTTTCTTGGGCTTTAGCCTTTCTCAAACTTTCTTGAGATCTCCTTCCCCTCTTCTTGGGTAGTTTGAGCAGGTCAAGTCTCAACAGCCTTACTTGGCTTTGATTACACAAATTTGCTTAAAACAAATTGGCTACTGCTAGGTTGACTAACAGGGGATCAGAATCTTCCTATTTAGCGCCTTTTGATCCTTTTTGAAACTCGAATAGCGTCATCAAGTGATCCAATAACCATGGTTTCTAAAATATCTCCAATCTTATACTTCAAGCCACTAATGAATTGAGATAAAGTTCGATCTTCGAGCTCAACGACTTCGCATCGGATCATTAGCATATGAAGTTCCTTCACATATGCATCAACACTCAACCCTCTTTACCTCAACTCTTGTAACCTTTTGAAGGTATCCTATAAATAGTAAGTTGAAACAAACCTCCTCCTCATGACTCTCTTCATCTTATCCCAACTCCTAACTTCACATTCTCCTTCCCTTCTTCATGTGGCTTGAATGTTCTTCCACCATAGGGCGACATAACTAGTAAACTCTAGCATAATAAGTCAAACCTTCGCATTATTAGGTACTTTATGGCATTCAAATTGCTTCTCAATCTTATCTATCCAATCTAGGTAGTCCTTGGCATCTCTACTCCAAGAAAAGCTTAGAATACGCATCCTCAACCATTTAATTCTAGGGGCTTAAACATTCCTCTCTTTTGGTTCATAGTACTCCTTCGCTTCATCACCTTCTTCCCCTTCTACCTCTACGATTTCATTGAGTGCTAGTCTACATCTAACAACCCTATCCACTCCCTTAACTTGGTGAGGTAGAATTAGGACATTAGCTCCGCCAAACTGACCATTGCCTCACTTAAGTTGTTTAGGTCTTCTATGTGGACTATTTCTAGCTTACTACCTATCTTCATTTATGATAGTCACCAGACTAGCCACTAAGTCGATGAGTCTATCCAATTGATCAACCATTGATTGGGTGTGAAGCTTCCTTGCTAACCTTAGCCATTATAAGCGCTATTCTCTTGGTTACCTAGAGTTCCTTGAACATTAGAATCGGACATTATTGACTATCTCACAAGATTGATAGTTGAAAGTACCACTTAAAGTTCTTTCCACAAATAATAACAATAGAACAATACTTAACACTCCCACTGCTACATCAACTACATACATAGATAAGCAGACACTTATACTCTATTTTACATACAAGAAACAAGGGAAAACAGAGCATGAAATTTCTTTAACACTACTCACCTACCAAACTCCTACGACAACAACAGAACTTCAAACGCTCACGAAAGCAATGGCAAATCACTTAAAGAGAAAAGTAGTAGAAACTAGCTTCAATTGTAGTTAGGCTTTGATATTAAGATGATATGATCCTACACGAATGAACATACGACATTTGATATCACTCAAATTAAGGGGATAAGTCTAAATCTTGAGATAGTCTAAAGGATAAATGATAGTCAAAGGTTAAGCAAGGGTCCTCATACACTAATGGTAGATATGACACAATAATGCCCCACATAAGATTAGGTTACACTTTATATGACGCACAAGTGTGGCTAGAGGTCACTCATCGCTAGCCCATGCTCAATAGGCTAGATAAGAGTAGTCAAGAGTAAGCAAGATACACTTAGCTCATGTAAGAAGAAAATCTTTGAATGTTAATTACATTGACTATTGCGGCTATTACAATACATAACTATTTATATGACCTAAACAAAAAGGATTCTTACTAATAAATGAAAAGGAATAATTTACAAAAGTAATGTTATAGATAAGCACAAAGAATATCTATTGATAGGAAAGGATAGAATGAATGTCAAGAAAGATAGGGCGCGTATTAGCTATCCATTCGATGGTCCTAATGACACTACTGGTAGAGCATAGTAGGTTTTGAATAGATTAGGTTAAGGTTAGTTGTTCGATAGCTCGGCAACTTGAAAGTTCAGGGCCAAGAAAGGGTTGGGTCAGAAGGTGGCTCATTTTCAGGCCTGCATTGGGAGGTTGACTCAAAGATGGGGTTAGGTTAGCCTTAGCACTGTCAAGCCTGGTTTTTTCCTCTCGGTTCTTTTTAAATTAATCTTCTTTAAACTAATCAGTATTGTACCTTACTCATTTAATACTAACCCTTAACTAAGGTTTAAAGAAAACCGATTCTTTCATATTTTGAAAATACTTTAGAGTTGCCACCCAACCGAAGTTAGGAAAAAAGTTAAGTTATAACTAAACAACCAATTAGATAGATTAGTTATAATTTAGCTACTAGTCTTAACGAGAAAACCAAATGGTTTTCTAAAACAAGAGATTTGAATTCAAGGGTTATCCAATTAAATCTTAAATGAATACTAGTTTTTAACTTTCCAATTTTATATTTGCTTTTTAATAATACCCTTGTTTAATTTCAAAATGACAAATCATGTGATTTAATTTAATTAAATTATACAAATACCAACAAAGATGGAAAAAAAATATAACTTTCCATATTTTAAGTTGCCTCGTACTAATGCTTCTCTAGTGTCGAACACACAAAGAAGCACCATAATGAAATGGACCGAAAAGAAACAAAAGAAAAGCTAGCAAAATCTGGGTAGCCATCGAATGGATATGATGCACCTTTCGATCCTACTCGGCTTCTAATCCGCCGAATAGGACACACTAGTCCGAATCAAAGGTTCACTCACTAGTATTCCTTGCTAAAGGGAATAAATAAGAGCTAAAGAGTAACGAGAACACTAAGATTGCTCAAAGGATACTTGATTAATTTGATATTGATGACATCATTGTTCGCATACAAGAAAGTGGGGGTTTATATACCTGTCCACTAAGGTTACTTACATGTATGAAAAGACAAAAGGCTATTTTACAACTAGGTTACATAAGACATACTATAAAGGATAAAAGAGACAAAGAATATCCAGTTGTGAAAAAGAAATAATCATTTTAGAATACTGTGTCAGAAGATACTGTTGCTTAGTGCTTGGATGGGAGAAATATGGTATAAGGTAGGTGGAAATAGAGTAACGCTTATGGTCAGGGGCTAACCTGATGTGGATCAAGTCAAGGACCAATTAGTTCTTCTGAAGAGAAGTCAACTTGATTCGGGGTTAGATGCTTATAGTTAGATTGGGAGCTTGCCTCGGCTACTCTTAGGCTGTCTCTTGGGATAAAGCATTGTTGCTAAACAAGGGTGGATCTAATGCATGTAAGGATCTAATAGTCACATCGGTAAGAGATCAGCTTAGGAGAGGATTCCCTATCTTGGCTATAACCTAGAGCTAGTCTCCTCCAAGGGAATCCTTGAAGTCCTCTAGCTCAGTTGCACGTGATCGATCAAAGGGGATGATTCCTATTATCTACCTAGGGGATCAAAAAGATTTATCCTCAAATTTAGAGCGATTACTACTCTTTCTTTTAGGGTGCTTGTCGAGTCTTCTTCGATTGGTTGGTGAGGGATCAAATTGGATACATTGATGGTGGAAGAAACTCCATAGTCATCAAGCAACTCAATTTGGTAAGCACTGCGATTAATTTTCCTCAAGACCTTGAACAAACCATCAACATGAGGAGATAGCTTGTTCTATCTCAAGTGTGGGAATTGTTCTTGACTAATATGTATCCATACTATGTCTCTTGGGTGGAAAGAAATAGTTTGGTGGCCTTGGTTACTAATTTCTTACTATCTCTAATTAAACTTAGTGATCTTCTTGGTTACAGACTAGTGTAGCTCATCCAATTCTTAGGCTTGGTTGACTCTGGATTAACTCTCTTCAGTAGCTGTTGAGGTGCTGATCATGTCCAGGGGAGTTTTTGGATTAAGGCCATAGAAGAACTTGAATGGGGTCCTCCTAGTGGTGTTGTGGACAATCCAGTTGTATGCGAATTCTACAACTGGTAAGCATAGATCCCAATCCTTCAAGTTCTTTCCCACAATAGCTCTAAGCAGATTACCTAGCAACCTATTTACCACTTCAGTTTGGCCATCAGTCTAAGGGTAGCTACTAAAGCTAAATATAAGTTTAGTTCTAAGTTGTCTCTAAAGAGTCTTCCAAAAATAGCTCAATAATTTTATGTCTCGATCTGAGACAATAGTCTTTGGTACTCCATGTAGTCGGACAACCTCCTGTAAAAACAAATTAGCAATATATAAAGCATTGTTTATTGGATGGCATGGAATGAAGTACGCCATCTTGCTAAAACGGTCCAGTACAACAAAGATAGAATCATTCCCCTTGGATGTCCAGGGTAACCTTAGGATAAAGTCTATGCTGAGGTCGGCCCAAGGTAAGGTTAGTGTTGGCAGTGGCAAGTACTCTCCATGGGGTTCTCTCTTGCCCTTAGCTCGCTTGCACATCTCACAACAACTAACTACCTTATGGACATCCTTAGCTAAACTAGACCAATAAAAATTCTCTTTCAACAAATTTGCTATCTTAGTCTCCCCGAAATGACTAAATAATCCTCTATTATGAGCTTGCCTAACCAATAGCTCACATGTGGAGCAGTTTAGAATACAAAGCCTATGGTCCTTAAACAAATAACCATCCTTAAGATAATATCCTCCAACAACTATTCCTCCTTGATACTATCCAACAACGGGACCAAAGTGAGGGTCATTAGCATACTACTTAGTAATGAGAGAGAATCCGAATAAATTCATCTGCAAAGTGGTTAGTAAGGTTTGCCGTCGTAATAGGGCATCAACAACTACATTTGCACTTCCCTTTTATGCCAAATGATGTATGAGAATCCCTCCATGAACTCTAATCACTTGGCTTACCTCTTTGAAAGCTTTTTTTGGCTCCCAAGATGCTTTAGAGACTCATGATCTGTATAAATAACAAACTTTCATGGTAATAAGTAGTATTGCCAAACAGTAAGGGCTCGATAAAGAGAGTATAACTCCTTCTCGTATACAGAATAGTTTAAGGCAAGACCGCTAAGTTTCTCACTATGGTAGGAAATAGGTCATCACTCTTACATTAAGATAGCACCAATTCCAACTCTCAATGCATCACATTCTAATTTGAAGGGCTTGTTAAAATCTAGCAATGATAGGATAAGTTCTAAAGTGAGTTTTTCCTTAATTACTTTAAAGCTTTGTTTAGCTCGATCGTTCCACCTAAATCCTTTACTCTTCTTTGTCAATTCGGTCAAGGGGGCAGCTATTGTATTGAAGTCTATAATAAATCACCTATAGAAAGAAGCTAAGCCGATAGGAATTAACCCCCTGAACTGATCATAAGAAGCCGAGTTAGAGAACTTTAAGGGCTCGTACGGAAAATGTTAGCTTTAAGCTATAGCCAAAATGAGGACTCTTATCTCAATCCGACCTCCTACTGACCTATCTCTTAGATCTTCATGTGTATCCAACATGCTCTTACTCTACAGCAAAGTCTTAATCTAGAAGACAGCCCCAAACTAGTTGAGCCGAGTTACCAGCCTAACCTACTAGCATTTGACTTCAAGACAGTTGGCCTTTTTGCTAAGCTGATTGACTCTTGACCTGATCTAGATCAGGTCAGCCCTTAACTCCTAGCACTTCTTGCTTTTTCCCATGTATCATACCTGACGTATAGCCATCAAGTGATACCATCTAACATAACGTTCCAAAATGATTCTTTCTTTTCTGTACTGGATATTCTTTATCTTTTTTACCCCTTTTTAGTATGATCAATGTAACGTAATTGTAAAATACCCTTTTGTCTTTTCATACGTGTAAAATAACCTTAGTGGGCAAGTATATAAACCCCCACTTTCCTTATATATAGGAAAATCCAACTTTGAAAATAGAATTATTCTCTTTAAGCAACCTTAGTGTTCTCATTATTATTCAACTCTTATCTATTCCCTTTAGCAAGCAATAGTGGTGAGTGATCCTTCAGTTTGGACCGGTGTGTTGCATCCGGTGGATTGTTGGCCAAGTAGGATTAAGTGGTGTGTCATATCCATTCGATAGTTGCCTAGACTTTGCTAACCTTTTTCCTATTTATTTTGGTTCATTCGTTGTGGTGCCTTTTTATATGTCTAACCCTGGAGGTACATCAGCTTCACTGGTATCAGAGCATGGCTCCACGAGGGAGATTGTGAAGTTTTAGTTTGCTTTATTGTTGGTGGCTTTTATGTTCCTTCCATAGCTACTGTAGTGTGTTTGAGTGTTCATAAGTGTGGTTTCATTGATACTTTGTTTTTCATTACGACAACAGAGCAGGTTTGTTAGTAGTTTGTTAATCTATTCGAAAATGTATTAGGCTATGTCAGATTCAAGTGTTTAGGGAGTTATTGGTGACTAGGGTAGTGGTGTTGAACCAAGTTGTGGTTATAATGGTAATAACACCAATCTATTGATGACTAACTTGATAGACTCACAAACCTTATTAAGAGTCTAGTCACTGCAATACAAGTTAATAGGTAACAACCCTAAGGTGTTCAACAACAATACGTATAGGATGGCACCCTTAAGAGACACTATGGCCAAGGTAATCGAACCAATCACCCAATTCGACTGCCACGAGTTAGAGGAGTAGTAGACAGAGCTACTAGATGAAGATTGGAGTTGGCGGGGATTAGGGAAGATGACGAAGAGATTTATGTCGAAGAGTTTGGTGAAGAAGAAGTTGATTATTACTAAATACAGGGATGAAGATGCTAAGTTCATCGAGGGCTAGACAATGTTAAAGTGCAAATCCCACCCTTCGATAAAGGTGGAGATGTAGATAAATATTTGGAGTGGGAAGAGAAGGTCAAGAAAGTATTTGATTGTTATAGGTATGAGGATGTGGTCAAGGTCCAACTTATTGTATTGGAATTTACTAAATATGCCACCATGTGGTGGAAGAATCTGAATGTAGTCAAAACTTGGGATGAGATGAAAAGGTTGTTAAGAGGTTGATTTGTGCTTGAAACCTACTTGCAAGATACGTTTGCAAAATTGCAAGAGCTTTGCCAAGGGTGTCGATCTATTGATGACTATGTTAGGGAATTCCAGATGCTTATGATCCGAGTCGTCATGGAAGAGCCAAAAGCACCTACTTTATCGAGGTTTATTTCTAGACTCAATTTTGAAATTCACAATATCATGGAAGTAGAGAGATTTTATACCTTAGATGAAGCCATCAAGATAGCATAGAGGGTTGAAAAGCAAAGGAGAAATGTTCCGAGTTAACTTGGGCAAACATTCTCTCGAGCTCCTGTATTGCATTGACATATTTAAGTTGACTCGAGGAAAGGAATGACTAACCTAAGGAACGCTGAGTAGATCAGCAGGGCTGAGTAGGTCAGTCAAGCCGACCCGAAGCTAAGCCAACTTCGTGAACTTATGAGAAACGCTAACCATCTGGATGGAAGACTAGTGAGGTGAAGTATTTTAAATGCTTAGACTTTGAACACATAACCATTGAATGTTCGAATTGGCATGTCATGGTACTTCGAGGAGACGTGGTGGATAGTATTGATGAGAGCGACCTCGAGGAAGAAGAAAATATTAGACAACCTAAGGTGGAAGAGGAAGAGGAAACTTGTGTCTATGCCGATTAGGGAGAAGTAATGGCCCTAGTTCTGAGACGAGTCCTGAGTTCCCTATTGAACTTTGTGGAGGACTAGAGAGAGAACATATTCCATACCAAATGTACCATCAGAGACCAACTGTACACAATCATCATGGATGGAGGAAGTTGTACTAATGTCGTTACATATTCCTTCGTGCAAAGGTTGGGTTTATCAACCTTAAAGTATCCCTGACCCTATAAGCTATACTGGCTTCATGATAAGGGTGCTTTGCACGTGACCGAATAAGTGACCATGCCATTCAGTGTTGGGAACATATACAGAGACAATGTAGTTTGCAATGTCGTTCCCAAGAGAGCTTCACATCTACTTCTTAGGCGACCTTGGTTGTCAACCGACGTATCACTCATGACGGGTATAAGAATACCTATGCCTTTATCAAGGATAGAAGCAAGATTGTGTTGTAACCCTTAACCCCATCCCAAGTGAATGAGGCTCATAACCAACTCACTCTAGCTAGTAAGAAGAAAGCTTTGGTGATGAGCTAAAGGGAGCTTCGATTTGTTGAGAAAACTTATGAACCCATGTTCCTCTTGGTTATAAGATTATTGGAGATGAGGGAATTAGAGAACGTTCTAGGAGAGATCCAAAGCTTGTTGAATGAGTTTTTCGACCTGTTCCCAGAAGAGTTTCCTAGAGGACTGTCGCCAGTCTAAGGCATAGAGCATTGCATTGATCTGTAGCCAAGTGCCACTGTAAACCCTACCTTTAGTGGGCCTATAATATGACTAAGAGTACTTTCCAAACGTTCTAAAGAATCAACGAAACTAAGAACTTAAGTTTACATTTGGAAACAAATTAAATTTTTTTAATTCAAAAACCAATTATCAATAAAACTTGAGCTTAAAGAACTATAAGCTATAAAGTCACCTAAGACCCTAAACCCTAAAATAATTAGGGATGTTTGACCTTAAGTGACTAATCGATAATTTAACTTGAATAATTTCAATCAACTGTAGAAAATTTCACAATTTTATAAGAATCAAATCATAAATTACAAAACAATGCAAGATAAAAACCCTAAAATAATTTTTTATAAGACCATGCCCTTATCTTCATGTCTAAGCCTTACATATAAATAAGTAGATCAACTAATCACCTTAGATGACTTATCAATTAAAAGTTGGAATCATTTATCAATTGATAACTTATCAAAATCTAATGATAAGATACTTTCCTTATCACCCCTTTACTTATACTACATATGGACAAATTTTCACAAGATTTCACATACTTAACTTCATTAAATGAGATAAGACAATTCCATGCCTTAAAAGACACTCTATGGCTAGTTTCAACAAGAAGAAGAGGGGGGCCATGCTCTTGTCTTTCACCCATCAATCACTTTCTCTTACATACCACTATTCACTCCTTAATGCTTACATCATCAATAGTTGCAATTGTTGACTTTTGTGTAAGCTACAAGACAACAATTTCAAGACATTTTAAACACACATTCCCTCCCATTCCCAACCAACCACTCTTTCCTTCATTCCTCTCACTTTCAATTTCACTTTCAGTTCCTCTCTCTCTCACTTGAAACCAATACAAAAGAGGAAACAACCTTACCCTACAAAATCTCTCATTTAGTCGCTACTTCCAAGCTCCACTCACGACACTTTCATTTTCTTTTCTTCTGTCTTTCTCTTTCAACATTCAAGCTCCTTTAGAACCCTTAGAACCTTCCACAAACCCCACTCTAAAGGATTAAACAACTCGGGTTTCCAAAAGGGTGCAAAAGAAGGAAGTAAAGTTAAGAGCTTAAGTGGAACCTTTGTGCACAACCACCATACTTTGTTTTAAGGACAAGTAAGTGTTTCTTATGATTAGTGGGTTAGTGTTCATGTTAGGAGACTTTGATTTCTTGAAGATATGAGTATGATTATAAGTTGTTATAACATCAAAGACCATCCTAAGAAACAAACTCATGAAACCCTTGCATAAAGTTAAAATATGAGCATATAAAGTTAGTGTTATGTAAGGATACTTGTTTAACCTTTTGAATGGAAGATTTTAAGTTGAGAAAATCTTGAAACAAGAACTTGAATGAAGGATGAACATGCTAGATGTGAGGATTCAAAGATCATTTGGATGTTGATTTTATTTCCATTAAGCTAAACATGCTCAAATCTAGACTTAGGTTAAGGAAAAATCCATCATATGAAGTTTTATGAGGAAATCGACTTTGTATGACATGAGCTATGATATGGAAGTTATAATAAGTATGAGATCTTATATTTTTCATGTAAAGCATGAGCTAAAGAATCATCCCATGGAAGAAGAGTCAAGTTAAGATTTGAATACAAGTAGTTTAAGTTCATGATCTAATACCTAAACTTAAGGAAATGATGAAACAAGTTCGAAAACTAAGTCGGAAGCCCTCATATATAAACCAACCAGATTTGGAACATCCTTAAAAGACACTTAAAAATATGATAAAAGTAAGTAAACAAAGTACAAAGACCAATTAAGGCAAGTATGATAAGTATATTAAGCTTAAAACTTAAAATCGAGCTTAAAACTTTCAAAATGGGCCTCAAATGTCAAGTCGAACCACCCTTAAATTTTTTACTAGCAACTTGACACATCCATAAGAGTTGTTTTAAGACTTTCAAGAAGCCCACAAAACACTCTCTAAGCCCGTGGAAGTGACCATCTTTAAGTTGAACAAAAAAAAAGCCCATTTAACAACTTAAGCCCACTAAAGAGCCCATGAAGTGGTTGTGAGCCTTAGGAGTATAAATCAAAATTGTAAATTTGACCTCAAGGAGTATTTTGAGCTTAGGATAAAATCTTAAGACTAAGCCTAAAGGATTTCTCAAGTTACCAAAAAGCCCATTTACCAAACAAGGCCCAAAAGCAATCTAAAACATGAGGATCGCTACTATTCTGACCCATGGATAGATTTTCGTACCTCATCTCAAAAATCTAACCTCACTACGCTAAAGTACACTAAAAAATGATGAAGATTGACTATAAGATCATAAAAATTGGATTTAAAACGAAAAAGTTATACACGATTGAACTTGTAAGTAAAACTTGGGAAAAAAATATGAAAACGAGTCAAGAGTATAACTTGAGAGATTTTGGCTTAGAATCCTATGTTTATATCAATTCCTTATAGTATTATGATTTCGATGATCAGGGGACACTGCGTACGGAGATGATTTGCCCCCGAATTACTTTAACTGACCGTATAACGGAGTGAGTAAATTTCCGATGACTCTTTACTTGATTTTGCTTGTAGAATAGATGTACCTAAACATATATATATAAATTTGGATGCTTGTGAGATATGGGAAATGCATGTGTATGAATTTGTGGATGAACGCGATGGCTTGTTAATTATATAATAATGGGAATTGTTTGTAATAATTTATACGTGTAATTGTATGGATTGAAATTGTCTGATGGCCTTGAAAATCGAGTTAATCACTTATATGATTAAGAAATTAAAATGAATCATGCATTCCCCATATTGTATACAGATAACACCGACTGCTGCTTCACGTAGAAGATGGGAAGGGACTCACAAGAGGACAAGCCTCTTATAGGATTAGGCATTAGCTATGTCATCATTTTTATTGAGTCTCTATTCTAAGCTGATGGGCTTACTAGGCACTAGGAGACGCCAATTGTCGGTGAAGGGCCGAGTCTTGCAGCTTTTGCTTAGGGCGTATGTTTGTGGACTATGGAGGCCACCACATCGCTAGACTTGGGATTCTAAAAATATGATTTGTTATTCGGTAAAAAAAGTATATACATATACATATATATATATATACAGTTTTGCTTTGGCTTAAGCACAATAGTATAAATGAAATAAAACCTAAGGTCTAGAACTCGGATTTTGGTTTGGGTCAGTTAATTATCTCCAAACTTCGACTACAGGGAGTGTAATTCTAAGTCGTATGCAGTTCCTAGGTCACTGCATTCATTGTTTGGCATACTGATTGTTCATGCATTCATATGATTATACATCTAATAAATTTCTACCATGTGGTATTGACGAGGGTATTTATCTTACTAAGCTTAAGCTTAAGCTTACACCCCGATAGATTTCTTTTGATATAGGAAAATCTCTTCGCTAATCCAGGTCGAGGCATGCCCGTGGTAAGTCCCATATAGGGATAGGTTGGAGCGATCAGAGAGCAAAGAAGACATTTTGTAATAGATTTGTAGATAACTAGTTACTTTTACATTTTTGTTTATAACATAGATTAAAATTTCTAATATACTTCCCTTATGAACTGCATTTATTTGTAATATTTTTTTGGTGTGCATCTTATGAGTCCACACAATTAGTTAATTTATGTCATAGAAGTAATCTTAGTTAAATTACTTTATATTACTTATCTATAGGCTTAGTAGTAATGTATAGTGGAAGGAGCCTTATGTGTCGTATTAAAGGCCTATGACCAGCAAAGGGATTGATAGTAGACCTTTGTACGGTACACAACGACCTACCACGACAACGATACTGTTGGTTCGTGATAGCCACCCTGCTGAACCAACCTGTATATAGGGTGAACCTTAAGCAAGCTGTCGAGCTAAAACGACAAGTAAACAAACTTATTAAGCAGAGATATGTGAAGGAGAGCATGAGCCCTTGTGATATTCTTAGGGTTTGTAGTGTCAGGGGAAAGAATTTGAGTAGATGAGGAAAAGATCCAAGCTATTCTAGAATGGTCGACGTCGAAGAATGTCTTTGAGGTTCGAAGTTTCCATGACCTAGCTTCTTTCTATAAGCTATTTATTAAGGACTTTAGTATAATAGCCACCCTATTGATTGAGCTGACAAAGAAGAATAAAGGGTTTAGGTGGAACGATCGAGCTAAGCAAAGCTTTAAGGAAATCAAGGAAAAGCTCACCTCAGCCCTTGTCCTATCATTACCGGATTTTCACAAGCCCTTTAAATTGGAGTATGATGCATCAGGAGTTGGAATTGGTGTTGTCCTAATGTAAGAACGATGGCCCATTGCCTTCCACAATGACAAACGTAGTGGTCTTGTGCTAAACTATTCTGTGTATAAGAAGGAGTTGTACTCTCTTTTTTGAGCCCTTATTGTTTAGCAACATTACTTGCTGTTACGGGAATTTGTTATTTATACAGACCATGAGTCCTTGAAGCACTTGGGGAGTCAGAACAAGCTTTTAAGGAGGAAAGCCAAGTGGTTAGAGTTTATGGAAAGTTTCTTGTACATTATCCAGTACAAGAAGGGAAGTGCAAATGTGGTCGCTGATGCTCTGTCGTGATGGCAAATATTGCTGACCACTTTGCAAACAAAATTATTAGGATTCTCACTAATTATCGAGCATTATGCTCATGATTCTCATTTCGCCTCCATCAGAGAACAGTATAAGGTTGAGATTGCTATCAAGGGGTATTATCTCAAGGACAGCTACCTATTCAAGGATTGACGACTGTGCATACCAAACTGTTCCACATTTAAGCTATTGATTAGGGAAGCTCATGGAAGAAGATTGTCTGGTCATTTTGGGGAAACAAAGATGGCGGTTCTATTAAAGGAGAACTTTTACTGACCTGGTTTGGCCAAAGATGTCCACAAGGTGGTTAGTAGTTGTGAAGTGTGCAAGCGTGCTAAGGGGAAGAGAGAACCCCAATGAGAGTATATGCCACTGCTAACACCAACTTTACTTTGAGCCAACGTCAACATGGACTTTGTCTTAGGGTTGCCCTAGACATCCAAAGGGAAAGATTCCATCTTTGTTGCAACGAACCGCTATAGTAAGATGGTACACTTCATTCCATATCGTCTAACTAATGATGCTCTATCTATTGCCAATATGTTTTTATAAGAGATTGTCTGACTATATGGAGTACCAAAGACTATTGTCTTAGATCGGGAAACAAAATTTTTTAGCTATTTTTAGAAAACTCTTGGGACTAAACTCATATTCAGCTCCAATAGCTACCCTAAGACTGATGGCCAAACTGAAGTGGTGAATAAGACACTAGGTAATTTGCTTAGAGCTATTATGGGAAAGAACTTAAGGGATTGGGATCTATGCCTACCAATTGTGGAGTTTGCCTACAACTGGATTGTACATAGCACTACTGGGAAGACCCCATTCGAGGTCATCTATGGCCTTAACCTTGCCATTCCCTTAGATACGATCGGTACCTTAGCAGCTACTAAAGAAAGTCAATCTAGAGTGGATCGAGCCTAAGAATTACATGAGCTACACCAGTCTATTATGAGGAAAATCGCCAAGTTCAATCAAAGACAACAAGAGATTGGTAATTAAGGCCGCTGAACTATTTCCCTCTAGCTAGGAGACTTAGTATGGATTCACCTCAGCCAAGAGTGATTTCTGCACTTAAGACAAAACAAACTATCTCTTCGAGCTGACGGCTATTTAAGGTTTTAAAGAAGATCAACCGCAACACCTAACAAATTGAGTTACCTAATGAATATGGTGTCTCCTCTATCTTCAATGTGTTTGATCTGATTCCCCACCAACCAACTAAAGAAAACCGTACGAGCACCCTAAGAACGAGCAGAAACCACTTCAAATTTGAGGACAAATCTTTTTGACCCTTAAGCAGATGATAGGAATCAACCCCCTAGACCGATGACAAGAAGCTGAACTAGAGGACTGTAAGGGCTCACATGGAAAATGCTAGCTTTAAGCCATAGTTGAAACGAGGACTCTTATCCTGATCTGACCTCTTACCGACCTATCTCTCAAATCCTTACGTATGTCCAAGATGCTCCTACCCCATAGCAAAGTCCTAATCTAGAAGACAACCCCAAACTAACCGAGCCGAGCTATCGACCTAACCCACTAGCATCTGACTTCAAGACAATTAACCTTTTTACTAGGCTAATTGACTCTTGACCTGATCTAGATCAGGTTGGTCCCTGACTCCGAGCACTTCTTGCTTTTTCTTATGTATCATACTCCTGACGTACAGCCATCAAGTGATATGTACCTTATAACATAATGTTCCAGAATAATTCTTTCTTTTCCGTACTAGATATTCTTTTACCTTTTTACTCCTTTTTAGTATGATTAATGTAACGTAATTGTAAAATACCCTTTTTTCCTTTCATACGTGTAAAATACCCTTTTGTCCTTTCATACGTGTAAAATAACCCTAGTGGGCAAGTATATAAACCCCCACTTTCCTTGTTTACAGGAAAATCCAACTTTTAATACAGAATTATTCTCTTTAAGCAACCTTAGTGTTCTCATTATTATTTAACTCTTATCTATTCCCTTTAGTAAGGAGTAGTGGCAAGTGACCCTTCAGTTTAGACCGGTGTATTATAACCGGCGGATTGTTGGCCAAGTAGGATTGAGTGATTATATCCATTCGATAGCTGCCTAGACTTTGCTAACCATTTTCCTGTTTATTTTGGTTTATTCATTGTGGTGCCTCTCTGTGTGTTTGACCCCGAGATGCATCATAGGCTATGGAAACTTCAAACCTTAGTGACATTCTTTAGCGTTAGCCATTCCAAAACAGCTTGGATCTTTTCCTCATTTGTTGGGATCCCTTCCCTTAACACTATAAACCTTAGGAAAATTACCTCTTTCTAACTAAACATACACTTCTTCACATTCTCATACAACTTCTTAGCTCGTAAAATGTCAAATACTTCGTAAAGATGTTGAACATGGTCGTTTAGGTCGGTACTATATACCAATATATCATCAAAATACACGACTACACATCTTCCGATTAGAGGGTGCATCTTATGGTTCATTAACCTCATGAATGTGCTCAGTGCATTAGTAAGTCCAACTAGCATAACCATCCATTTGTAAAGCTTGTGCTTAGTTTTGAAGAGATCCTTCCACTCACCCCCTAGTCTCATATGAATTTAATGGTAACCACTTCGCAGATCAATCTTTGAAAATACCTTGGCGCCTTGATGCTCATCCACCATATCATCGAGCTTCGGTATTGGATATCTATACTTGACCATAATCCAGTTGGTTGATCGGCTATCAATGTACATACACCATGAACCATCTTTCTTCGGAACGAGTAGAGCTAGTATAACACAAGGGCTCATGCTCTCCCTCACATATCCTCACTCTATAAGCTTGTCCACCTATTTCTTTAGCTCAGTAGCCAGCTCAAGGTTCATCTTATATGCAAGTCGATTCAGTAGGGCATTAGTTGGTTGCAGATCAATATAGTGCTCTATGCCTTGGACTGGTGGCAATCCTTTAAGTAGTTCTTCTGGGAACGGGTCAGAAAACTCATCTAGTAAGCTTGGGATCTCTTCTAGGAGATCCTGTAGTTCCTTCATCTCCGACAATCTCCTAATCAATAGAAACATGGGCTCATCAACCTTCTTAGCAAATTGAAGTTCTCTTCAGCTCATAACTCAGGTCTTTTTTTTATTGCCTCAAGTGAGCTACTTGTAGATTTCGTTTACTTGGGACGAGGTTAAGGGTTATAAGACAATCTTCCTTCCATCCTTGATAAAGTAATAAGTGTTCTTATACCTGTTATATGTAACATGTTGATCAAACAACCAAGGTTGTCCAAATAGTAGATGTGAAGCTCCCATAAGGACGACATCACAAACTACTTTGTCCTTGTACACATTCCCAACACTAAACAGCACAGTCACTTGCTTAATCATGTACAAGGCACCCTAATCTTGAAGCCAGTACAACTTATAAGGTCAAGGATGCTTGGAGTTCGGCAGACCCAACCTCTACATAACTTCCTCTGTCTACAATGATGGTACACAATTGTCCCTTGATGGTACATTTGGTATAGAATAGATTTTTCCTCTATCTTCCTCTTAGAACTAGAGTCATCACTTCTCCCTAATCGGCATAGACACAGGTCTCCTCTTCCTCCTTCGCTTAGGGTTTTCCAACATCCTCTTCCTTCTTAAGCTCTCTTTCATCAGCACTATCCACTACATCTCCTCGGAGCACCATGATACATTGATTTGGACACTCAATAGCCATATGTCCGAAGCCTAAGCATTTAAAGCATTTTACCTTGTTGGTCTTCCGTTTGAAGGTCTGCTCTTTCTCATATGCTTTCGGAGTCGACCAAACCTCATATCAGCCTTGTTAACTAGCTCAACTTAGCTATCTTGCCTAGCTATCATCGAGTCTGTCACTCCTTTCCTAGGCTCGGTATGGCCTCCTCAACTTAGCTTAAACAGGTCGGCGTAATACTAAGGCTTGCGAGAATGTCAGCCTAGATTGGCTCGAGACATTTCTCCTTTACTTTTTGACCATCTGCACTATTTTGATTGCCTCTTCTAAGGTATAAATCCTCTGCACTTCTACAATATTGCGAATCTCATACTTGAGCCTGGAAATGAATCTCAGCACTATATAAGCCTCTAGCTCTTCCATATCAACTCAGATCATTAACATCTGAAACTCTCTTACATAATCACCAACATATTAACTTCCTTAGTGAAGCTCCTGCAACTTTGCAAACGTATCTTGTAAAGAAGTCTCGGGTACAAATCTGCCTCTTAATAACCTTTTCATCTTATCTTAAGTTCTAACACCTTGTCTTTCATCTCTTGCTTTGGCTACATTCAGATTCTTTCACCACACGGTGGCATATCCTATAAACTTCAATGTAGCAAGTCGGACTTTGACAGCATCCACATACCCATAACAATTAAACACTTTCTCGACCTTCTCTTCTCATTCTAAATATTCATTGGCATCTTTACTTCCACTGAAGGGGGAGATGTGAACCTTGAAAATATCTAGTCCTCAAGGAGCTTAACGTCTTCGTCCATGCGCTCGATAATAGTTAACATCTTCTTTCTCCCAAACTCTTTAACATCCAACTCCTCATCATCATCCTCAATCTCTTCTAACTCCATTCTTTATCTAGTAGCTCCTTGATTTTCTTTAACTATATATATAAAAATAAATCGCTAATACTCCAGCAAGTATGCTGGGTCGGAATCAAGTAATATAGAAGAAGTAAGTTTATCGATCCCTCGAGGACTAATAAATTACTAATCCTATACTAGTTCTTATTGATATTCAAGCAATCAAAATTAAATTAATTTATCTAATAATTACTCTAAAACTATTGAAAAGAAAATAACTATGAAAAATCTAAAATTAAGTAATCAATTGAGAGTTGTAGGAAAATAGAATCCACCCAAGATTATGCAAATCAAATTGTTATTATATTATATAGATTAATAACTATATGGTCATTCAAGTGAAATTATTATACCTTAAAACTTAAGGATCTAAACCCCTAATTAATTAGTCAACTTTCGCATCTTCCAATTAACAGTAGACTTTAAATTATAATCATATATCACCCGACCCTATCATTGTCTAATGTCTTAAATAAATCGTTCCTAATGTCTTAGTGAATAATCAATTGCCGGACATTGCATTAATCTTTAGATAATTTCTAATTAATTCAATTAACTCTACTTCCACATTGATTAATCAAATCAACTAACAACTTCTAACAAACCCTATATCAACTTCAGTATCATTATGGTTTCTAACAATTATAATCAATTGAACAACTACAATCGAAATCATAGAAATTGCAATCATAAATCATGCATACATCTCTTAATCCTTTAACATGAACACAATCATCATCTTAACTATCTAGGGTTTCATCAATTCCCACAAATAATTTTAGTTAGCCATGGATTTGAAAACAAAAACACAAATATTGATTGAAATTCATAATTGAAAGCATAAGTAATTTATAGAATTGCATAAGAATAATTGAAATAGATGTCAACAATTCTATATTGAAAAGAAATAATCTTCAATTACAACTTCAATCTTGGTCTCTATAGCAAAAGCAAAATCCTGTCAATGATCAAAGCGCTTCTCCTGAAGAATTCTTCAAAAACTATCTAAAAACTATTTTACAATTCTTAATGTCTAAGGAAAAGTAGGTCTAAAGTCCCCCCAACGATGAAACATAAGCTATTTATATGAAAAATTAGGGTTGGCTCGCGTGAAGTTTCCTTTTTTCATGAAGGCCGGCTGTGTAGCCATCAAAGATTGCTAGTGCAAGATTGTAAGTTGTAAGCCGACTGCCTCTAATTCTAATTTGCATGCATTGATCCAAACTTCGTTTATTTGCTTAAAATTCCTCTAAATCGTTCATAATTTCACTCTTGAATCCTCTAATTCCTTAAATGTCCAAATGAAAATAATTAAGTACCAATTCTTAAGGATTTCTATAAAATCTATAATAATTCTATCTTAATTTGCACTTATAAAACATTAAAATTATGCCTTTATCAACTCCCCCACATTTGAACTTTTGCTTGTGCTTAAGCAAAATAAACAAAACTAAAGAAATCTATCATTGAAAATACAAATTTTCCAAATGCTAATCCAAGACATCTAATATTTCACATTTTCAGACTCACTAATTTACTATGCCCAGTACTCTGACTAATCCAAAATATGTGATTAGAGTACTACAATTGAAATTAATCAACTGTTCCAGAGAAAACAAATTTTAATCCAAGCGTTTAACCTATAATTTCTATTTCAAAAGTAGATACTCAATCTTAAAAGGAAAAATACTCATTTAAACTTCACAACTATTAGCAAGCATATTATCCCTTTAATTATTCTAACAAACAAATTACAATGTGGTGAAAGCATATGGTATCCGCTCTATCCCTAGATTTTCTTCCTTTTTATTACAAGCCTTAATTGATTTCTTGAATTGCATTCAACTTTCCATTTTCCATTCCCTTTTTTTTTTTTTAGTTTAGATACTCAACTTTTGCCTTTTTGCCTTTTTGCCCTTTTTGTTATAATGAGTGCATTGAGTCGACACATCTTAAGCTCATCACCTAAGTGTTCAGGTTTTAAAGGGACCCTTACGAACTCTTCCTCACTTTAACATTCAAGTTAGGATACTCTTAACTCAATATTTTGAGTTATTGGAGTAAAGGCTCTCATTTCATCACTTTTTGAATGCTCACTAAAATTTTTTAAACTTCTTTTATAGGAATCACTAAGTTCAAAGCTTCATTTACCTTTTTCACTAAGTGTTAAAGTGTCATTAGAACAACTAAAAAGACCATACACTAATTAACCTTGCAAAGAAGTGAACCCATTACTTTTCACTTAAGGACTTGACCGACTTTTAAATTTCAAATTCTAAGGCTAAAACTGGGTAAATTAGGTTCCTAAAGAATTGAATAATTAATTTTAACTTAGTGCAAAAATCTCAACATTAGTGAGTAAGGCACCTTAGTGAGTCAATTATTCAACTCACAATTAGATGCTATCAACAATTGCTTTGTATAATCTCTACATTCAAAACCACAAATTTAAGAACAAATAAAATTTAAGCTGATAGGAAAGTATAACTATTTGTAAACAAAAACCGGCATCAAAATTGATATTTTCATTTCCTATAATTCCTTCGCCCCCCCCCCCACCCTATTGTAGGATACACAATGTCTATACTATCTTCTATTCAATATGCAAGAGGAGATAAAAATTCGTAGCAATAAGAAATGAAAAACTGGTCCTCTCTTGGATTTAAACTTTTAGCAATAATGAAAATTCCAAGCACAAAATCATTGCTATCATAGAATTCATATCTAACTTGTCTCATAAAACACAAAGAAACATGAAATAACAAAGATAGCATAAAAGTGTACTAAAAAGTACATAATAGAGGTAATGATTCAGAGTTACCCAAATAGATGGGTATTGAACAAAAATAACCAAATAGCTAAATAAAAGAAAAATAGAAGAAAAGAAAAGAAAAATGAAAATAAAATAAAATATTAGAAAAGCACGCAAAAATCTAATTGTCTCTATTAGCGCTGCTACTCTCTGTACTAGAAGTCTCATATTGGAACTGCTCTACAGCTGTTGGTTGAAAACATGAGATAGTAGACTTCAACATATTAAACATAGTAGTTCAGAACTTCTTATTCTTCTTCCTTTCTTTCTTAATTTCATCCTAGACTTCCCTAATTTCAGCACTCAATTGTTTATAACTGCTCTTTAGAGGTTAAGATGAAGTAGATGCTCTAATAACAGGGGGATGAGATGAAGTAGATGCTCAAGCAATAGGAGGAGGATTTTCAGGAATATCCTCCTCATCAACAAGATGGGACCTATTATTTATCTTGACTAATCCTCAACCCCTAAATGGTGTAGCAGAAATAGGTTTACACGAGATACCATCGTCCCCCTTTAACTCATCAAAAAGGCCCATACCCTTCAATAATGCAATAATATACCCACTACAAAAAATAACCTATATCTTGGTATCATCAATTTGCCTATAGATAAAATTTGCTATCTTTACTCCCATATCTATCTGATATCCAGAAATCATATTGTATAGATAAAACACGTCAAAATTGGTTATCTTACTATGGCTGGTCTTCTTACAGCTAAGAGTATGAGCAAGGATATGGTAGAGTAGCCTATGTTGCATTGTTGAGAAAGTCATGGCGAGTGAATTTGAAGGTATAAAATCGTCCCGCTTGGGATTAATCAACTAGAACCAAAATCACTCAGCAAACATATCACTAGGCTAAGAGTTAGGTAAATTGACTTCCTCCTCCTTATATAAACCTAGAAAATAGCTAATTTGACTTAATTCAATGACATGCATTTCTCCATAAACCTGAAATGTAAAAGTGGACATACGCCCACTTCTCTCTAGTTGCAAAGTAGAAAAAAAAATCAATGGCTACATTTCTATAAGTGGGTTCTTTTACCTTAAATAACCGAAACCATGTTTTATCAAGAACCATCTATTGGATTTTATCATCCATTCCATACTCTTGCAAAATAGTCCAATCTAGATATTGCTAATTCATGAATGTCATCCGTTGTAGCTTCCTCCTTCACTCCCTAGCATGTTCCTGATGTGAGAGTAGATCGCTGCCCAAACTTCTAGAAGACGAAGCGACTAATGTCTTCTGTTTCTTTCTCGGTTACATCTTCTGAAGCGGCATGGTGGATGCAAAATCACATATCTGTAAAGAAGAATGGAAATGTGTGTAGAAAAAAAATAAAGAGAGTGAGTGTATGAGGTTGTAGGTGTACAGGAGGGGGAAAGTTTGAGAGAAATTTAGAGAGAGAGACAGAGAAAAAGTAGAGAGAGAGTTTAGGAGAAAAAAATGAGTGGGGAGAGAGAGAAAACCAACAGACGTACTTTTAAAAGCACTGTACACCGACACTTACATCTGTATGCTAGTGTATATGGATAAGCCAGCTGATAGGTCGGTGGCCTTGAGTGCCGGCCTTGTATTCAAATTTTGTACTTTCCTCTTTTTTTTCTTCTTTTGCTTTTTCTTCTTTTTCTTTTTCTTTAGGCCGATAACATTCATACCAATGGCCAGCCTAAATTTCTTTTTTATAAATAAATAAAAATTAACTAATAATGAATAAAAAGAATAATAATAAAAAAATTGAATTTGGTTAGACATAGGTTGCCCCCAATGAAGCACTTAGTTTATAGTCACTAGCTAGACTTTTCCTATCTTGCTGTAGGTCCTTGTTCACCACCATAGTAGTGTCACTATCCATGTTTGCTCCTTTAAAATAATGTTTGAGGAGATGACCATTTACCTTAAAAGTGCAATTGTCTCTTTCTTTTAACTCAACTGTACCATAAGGAAAAACATTAGCTATTTTAAATGGTCTAGACCATCGAGATTTTAACTTACCAAGGAACAATTTCAATCGAGAGTTGTATAATAACACTTTCTAACTAGGCATGAAATCCCACTATTGAATGTTCCTATCATACCATTGCTTGGCTCTCTCCTTGTAGATCCTAGTGTTTTCATAAGCTTCTTCTCTAATCTCGTCGAGCTGGTTCAAGAAAATAGGAAAAAGCACAAGAAAATAAAAAATTTAGAAAATATACAAAAAAATGGAATAATTTAGGAAAATATATAACCCCTACTCTTGGCTGATAGTCTCTCTATTCTTGATTGTCTCTCCCTTTCTCTCATACCCCTACTCTTGGCTAACAATAGTAGCCTACACCGAACCACCAAGGCTACATACGCTACATGCACTAACCCTAACCTTCTCTCTTTAACCCTACTATCTGTCTCGTAAACCTCTCTCATACAACTCCTTCTCTCACTTACCTGACCCAAGAAACTAAACAAGCTCCACCACACATGAACATCGACTAAACCAATGCACGGTCGAACCCTCAAACCCTCTCTCACCCTATTGTTTCTCTCTCTTTACTCCCTCATCACTCCCCATCACTCTCTATTGACTGCTCCATCTTCATATGCCAAACGAACAACAAACTCCCATAACCCCAACCACTCTCACCCTTCGCTTAACCCAACATCTATACCAAACCCATAAACTAATGCAATACTAACATACGACTGACCCTCACCTTCTCTCTACAGTTGAATCCCATACCTACTATCACACAAACCATAAATACAACATCACTACATCCTCGACAGCCCTTTCTCTCTCCCATAACCACATAATGATACCCACCGAACCAACCTCACCTCAGATCTAAACTGCCTCCTTCATCTTCTACGCTTGGAAACTTCATTAGCAGTAGTAACAACTACCCTCCATGACGACCACCACCATCGGCCAAACTAAGCCGCAGTGCTTTGCCAAACCCTTATTGTGCAATAAACCATCCATGAAAACCACCTTACCCTCTTAAAAAACTGACTAGAAACAACTCGATTGAGCCATTACAACCCAAAAATAGTGGAACCCGACTCGAACCGACCCAACAAATCTGACCTGGATTTGTCCCCAAACCGCATCTAACCCAACTCTTGACCTACGACCTGTGTACCTTAGTTTGATCCGAATCCCTTCGGTTTTGGTCTAGCCTATATTTTGTTTATTTTATTTATTTATTTTCTTTTCTTGTTGTAATTTATTTATTATTATTGTGTGATGCTTTGTAATGTAAAGAAAAAGAAGAGGAAAAAGAAGAAAACAAAAAAAGGGGGAATAAAAAAAGAAAGAAAAAGAAAAAGGCAAAACCCCAAAAAATTATGTTTGCTTTTATTTATTTATTTATTTATTTTAAGCATAATAAAAATAGATAAAATAATAAATAAATAATAATAATGAAAATTGTTTTTATCACTTAGGAAATAACTTTTCAAAAATAAAAATAAATCAATCATTTTCCAAATTAGGGCACTTTAGATTTTCAAAAATAAACCAATTTAGGATCCTTAGAAAATTTTCTCAAATAAATCAAAATGGGTAAAAACGCAAACTAGATAGTTTTTCCAAAGTTAAAATTAAATCAACTTGCTATATTTTCAATGAACGAACTATGGAAGTCTGATCCTGAATAGCGGTATGTAGGCATCGGTACGTAGGCATCGGTACGTAAGTATGGGGTGACTTAAAAGATAGAAAGTTTTTATTTTTTCTATTTTTAGATATTTATGTAAATTAATTAATTTAGTCACATGTATCATAATTTGCTATTTTTAGAAATTAAAAAGGGTATATTTAAAAAGCGATGTCAAATTTGGAAAGTTAAAAAGTAGTACCCATTTAAGGTTTAATAAATTTGCCCCTGGATCCAAATCTCTAGTTTTCAAAAAGCCGTATTTATAAATTGGTTTTTTAATCGATAAATTGGTAGCTAAGTTATGACCAATCCACCCAATTAATTATAACTTAGTCCCTTTTCCTTACTCCAGTCAAGTAGCGACTCTAAATATTTTCAAGTTGAAAAAATGGTTTTCTTTAAACCTTAGTCGAAGGTCAATATTAAATGGGTAGGGTCTAGTACTGGTCGGTTTAAAGAAGACTAAATTTTATAAAAGAATCGGAAGGATGAAAAACCAGGCTAGATAGCTTGGCGACTCCTCTAGGGATGTCTGAGGGCTAACCACTTAATAACATTCCGAAATTAAAATCACTTTTCAAATTATCCATCTTGCTTTATTGTTTAGTTATTTATTTATTTATTTGTATATTCATTTGTTTATTTGTTATTGACTTCATGTTTATATTTGTTTTAATTAGCATATTTATTTTGTAAATAGCATACACCGAGACATGGGAGTTTATTTTTTGCATCAAAGATGTAAGGTAGATGCGGTCAGACTTAGGCCATCTTAGAACCCTAGGAGGGGAGCCATTGTGTAAGTTCTGAGTGTAGTGAAGCAACTACCGTTCAGGGCTGATTAGGCCACCTCACTTAAGCTCATGTAACCAATGAAGGTGTTTTCTAAAAACAAGGTCATAAAGCTTAAGGACTTTTTAGAACTTACCCTAATTACATATACTTCTTTCCAAACTTGAGTTAATACACTACCCTTAAAAGATTGCAACCCTACTAATCATTCAAGAGTTTTTGCAACTTAAGGAGTAGTATATTAACCCAAACAACCCTAACATATGCATTTTTCCATGTTTTTGTTTTTCTATCATTGCATTGATGATTGACTCTTGTCCATAAAATACGGAGACTTAAGTTGACAAACAACTAAGTAAATGATCAGATGAGTAATAGGCCACTGGACACCTCTAGGTTTCCTAAGCAGGTGCTAAGAGATGAAATTGCCTATCTAAAAGAAAAGCTCGAGTGTTCTGAAGCTCACAACCAGGCCTTAAGGTCTCTTTTGGCATAGGTCATTAGGGATACTTATGAGATGATAGAGGACTTTAAGGCCTATATACGAGACTTAATGTAGGGTCTTTCCAGTTTAGGTCCAAAGAGCCTAGAATAAAATTCTTGAATAAAGTTTAGGTTCTTTGCCTTTTTGTATTCTGATCTTCCTTTTTCAAAATAATAAAGCTCTCTTTAGTTTATTATTCTTTTTTTTTTCATAGTCTTTGTAAATAGTCTTTCAATAAACAATTATCTAACCACTATTCAATCTCATTTAGGGAAATGTAACTAAAATCCATAGACTTGTAAATAGAAACCAAAAATCACCATCCTTATTTGTAAATTATTTTTCTTTTTTTAAAAAAAAAAATAAAACTTTACCTTTCTCTCTCTTAAAATAAAAATAAAAAACAAAATAAAAAATAGAAAAAAACAAAAAACAATGAAAAGAAAAGTTGCCAACAGTTATAAATTCTTATGGGCCTAAAGAGCCAACACAAGCTTAAGCCTTTGGCTTACTCAAGTAACCAACCCAAATACTTGGTTTTCAAACCACACGAGGTCCCTCAACCTATTAAGAAAGCTAAACATGAGCCCCTTAGCCCATTCAAGCTAAACACGAGTCCCTAGGCCCATTCAGCAACAAACACGAGCCCTTTAGCTCACTTAAGCATCCAGCCCAAACAATTAGTTTTCAACCTACACCAAACCTATTGAAGAAACCAACACAAGTAAGCTACTTAGCCAATACCAACCTTGGGCCCATTTAGGTAACCTACCAAAATACAAGCCGTTTGGCTAAGCATTCAACCTAAACACCAACATTGGGCTCATCTAACTAGCCTACCTAAACATAAGCCACTAAGCTAGCTAGCCAATCTGAACATGAACTACGGCCCATCAAGGTAGCCACAATCCTTAACCCCTAAAAGTAACCAAGCTAAGCCAAGCCAAACCAAACCAAAACCCTTGATTTGTTTAGAAAGCCAAGCTTAATCATGAATCAAACCAAAACATAAAGTCAAATACTGGGGCATGATTTAAGAGATTGGGGGGCAAAACCTGATCTTAGGCAAATAAAAAAATTGACTCCTCCTTAAGAAATCGGTAACTCACTTTTTGAAAAGTTTAGGATGAGAAGAGGTAGACTATATCTTATATACTAACCCCCGAAACACTTTGAGAGTTGAGCAATGTAATGGTAAGGATACTTTGGACTCATTCCTTAAAGGAGTTTTACTTTGAATGTGATACATAGATTAAAGTGAAGTTAGGCATTGACTTTTAAATCCTAAACACAATCATCTATTGCTTACCCCGTTGGACTTATTTTAGAGATTTTCAAATTCAAAACCCTGTCAAGAACCACCCCACAATGGGACAATTTGTAGGTTAGGGTCATTGATTAGAAGATAAGGGTAAGATTAGTTTATGCTTGTTTAAGTAACACTAATTCAAGAACAGCTTTTATTTTTGATAAATTATTTTTCTTTGAAATAAAGAAGAGCCAATTTCCTTTTCAAGCACGTCAAGCCTATATACTAGAAATCCCTAGATTTAGGGCCTTAAATCATTTAAAAAGAAAAAAACTAACTTAACAATGGAAACAATCACTCTTGAGGCTAAAAGAAAAGAGAGAATAGTAAGAGTTGGTAGGGCAAAGCCATTAAAAAAAAAGAGAGAGAAGAAGAAAAGAGGCCAAAGAATTGGGCTCAAAAGTGTAGGACAAAAAGCCCTAAGAATAATTTACACACTAGCAAGAGCAACCAAACCAAATCAAAAGGCTAAGAGTTAATGCCCCAAATAGCCTTAGAAAACACAAGGCCTTAAATCACACTTCTAAGCCCGAAAACCCAAATTTCCATATCCATACTGACACTCTAAAGCCTCTCTTATCTATACTGAATCACATAAGGCCTCCCCACCCATAATACTGCCCTTACACATGTTTTCCACATGATTACCAAAGATAGGCATGCTAATAAGATTATTCCTTAATAAGAATTTATACTTGTTGACAAAACTTTGAAAAACATAAAAGAAAAAAAAAAGAGAGAGAGAAAGTAAAGGCTTGTCATAAAATTTTTGTCCAAATCCATGTCAACTTGAATAGCCAAGCTCTTAATCCATGTCATCTAGTTCCTTTCCAAGGTTGTCATTCTTCAGTTTAAGCCATTCTTCCCCAATTATAGTTTTTAAACATCCTTCAAACTATTTTTTCAAATCAAGGGGCCTATCCCTACTCTTTTCCTTGTTCACAAATGATTTTTTAATAAATCTCTCAATAAATACTTTTCCAAGTCAAAGAGTCTTTTGAAACTAGTTGCTTACCTTACTTTAGTTCTTCATTCATTCATCTTTTTCCTCTTAGGGATCAAGCTAGCTCTTAGAGCATTGTCCCCTTCTCTTTTCTTTTTAGGGTTCCAACTAGCCTTTAGGGTATTGTCCCATCTTTTTAGGGTGTTAGCTAGCTCTTAGAGTGTTGACCTCTCTTTTATTCCTTTCAGGGTTCTAGCTAACGTTTAGGGCGCTGTCCTATCTTTTTAAGGTGTTAGCTGGCTCTTAGAGCACTAACCCCTCCTTTATTTCTTTTTAGGGCTCTAGCCAGCCTTTAGGGCGTTGTCCTGTATTTCAAAGGTGTTAGCTGGCTCTTAGAACACTAACCCCTCCTTTATTTCCTTTTAGGGCTCTAACCATCCTTTACGGTATGGTCCTGTCATTCTAGGGTTCTAGCTAACTCTTAGAGTGCTATCCCCTTTTCTACTCTTTTTAGGGTTTTAGTTAACCTTTAGGGCACTGTCTCGTCTTTCTAAGATGTTAGCAAGTTCTTAGAGCACTAACTCCTCTTTTCTTTTTAGGGATTCAACTAACCTTTAGGGTGCTATCCTATCTTTCATTTTAGGGATCTCATTAGCCTTTAAGGCGTCATCTTATCTTTCTTTCTAAGCTATCAGCCAGCTTTCAACCCCCCTATCATCAACTCTATATAAGGTCTTTAGTGAGCCCGTTGGGTGCTTTTCTCTTAGCGAGCCTACGAGGTGCTTTTCTTTCTCTTAGCAAGCCCATTGGGTGCTTTTGTTCCTTTAGCAAGCCCAAAAGGGGCCTCTCTCATCAATTCCTCTCAAGTGAGCCTATGGGGCACATCTCCTCATCAACTTTTTCTTAGCGAACTCATAGGGCACTTTTGTCACCAATTCTTTTAGCAGGCTTGTGAGGTGCTTCTATTCCTTTAGCAAACCCATAAGGTTCTTTCATTCACCAGGTTCTCTTAAGTGAGCCCATGGGGCACTTGTCTTTCACCAATCTCATAGCAAGCCCATAGGGCACTTCTCCTCATAGGCTATCTCTTAGCGAGCCCGTTGGGCACTTCTCTTCATCTTATCTTCTTAGCGAGCCCATTAGGCACTTTCTTTTAACTATCTCTTAATGAGCTCATGGGGCACTTCTCTCATCAAAACCTTCCAGGCAAGCCCAAGGGGCGCTTCTTTTCATCTGTTTTCAATTAAGTGTCTTAGCTAGCTCTAGGAGTGCTTCACCCATACAACCTAAGTCAGTAAGCCTTGTGAGGCACGACTAGGTTTTATATCAATCTCATTTAGGGTTCTTAGTCCCTGAGAGATGCTCCCGCTTAGGTTAATGAGCCTTGTGAGGCATAACTAGGTTTTAGATCGATCAAATTTTAGGGTTGTTAGTCCCCGAGTGATGCTCCCGCCTAGGTTAGTGAGCCTTGTGAGATATAACTAGGTTTTAGATCGATCCCATTCTAGGGTTGCTAATCCCCAAGAGATGCTTCCGCTTAGGTTAGTGAGCTTAGTGAGGCACAACCAAGTTTTCTAGATTGACCAAATTTTATGGTTGCTAGTCCTTAAAAGACACTCCCACCTAGGATAGTCAGCTCAAAGGAGCACTACCAGGTTCCAAATCGATCAAATTTTAGGGTTGCTAGTCCTTAAAAGATACTCCCGCCTAAGATAGTCAGCTCAAAGGAGCATTACCAAGTCTTCCAAATCAATCAAATTTTAGGGAAACTAGTTCTCGAGAGACACTCCCACCTAGGTTAGTAAGCCTAGTGAGACACAACCAGGTTTTCAAGATTGATCTAATTTTAAGGTTACTAGTCCTTAAGAGATGCTCCCACCTAGGATAGTCAACTCAAAGAAGCATTACCAGGTTCCAAATCGATCAAATTTTAGGGTTGCTAGTCCTTTAGAGATACTCCCACCAAGGATAATCAGCTTAAAGAAGCACTACTAGGTTTCAATTTAGGGTCTTAGCCAGCTCTAGAAGCACTATGCCTATCTTGGTTAGTTAGCTTATTGGGGCATGACCAAGTTTTCCTCTATCAATTTAGGGTTTTAACCAACCTTAGGAGCGCTTACCCATCTTATCTAATTTAGGGTTTTAGCCAGCTCTAAGAGTGCTTTGCCCACCTTGGTTAGTTATCTCATTAGGGCATGACCAAGTTTCCTCATTCTTCTTAGGGCCTTAGCCAAATCAAGGAGTGCTTCACCCGTTTCGCTTTGCTTCATCAGTTCATAAGAGCATGACCAGACTTCAATTCTTCTTTCAGTCTTTCGGTCAACTCTTAGAGCGCCACCCTTCTCTTCTCCAAATCCCCAATGGATTAGACTTAGGATAGCTAATTAGCCATAGCGCTTCCTAAGATAAAATCCATTCTTGGAGTAAAAATAGTGTCTGTTTTATCTTTGTAGTAAAATTTTGTTCAAACTTTACTACAAAGAGGGGCAGTTATAGACACCTAATTTTTGCCTTCTCTTTTTATTTTTAGATTAGGTTATAAAGTCCTAAATTAGAAAAAAGTTCAAAAAAATAGAAAATTAAAGAAAACCCCCAAAAATGAAGAAATTTAGAAAAAATACAAAAAAATGGAAAAATTTAGGAAAATATATAAGAAATTTGAAAAGTTAAAGAAAATTAAAAAAAAAAAAGAATTTAGAAAATAATAAATTTAATTAAGACTTAAAATAAAGGACTGCTAGACCTAGGTTTATATTTAAATCTAGCTCAGATTGACCTAGTCCATATGTACAATTTAATTGGACATATAGACATGGCACAAGTCAACAGCTTAATGATAAAACACATGGACTAAATGCATGGATTAAGCTAAAGGATAGGGGTTCCAAACTCACTAGAAGCATAAGGATGGTATTTTATCTTTTTTCTTTTTTAATCAAAATATCGCCACATGTTAAAATATCACTAGGCTACGTGTCTAATTATAATACGTGGTGTGTTGTGATTTGTTGCAACAACAAAATTACTTTCCCCTCTTTCTTTCTTCCCTTTCCTTTTTTACTTTTCATTTACTCATTTATAAATCAATCATGCACAGTGATTAGAGAGGACATGAGAAGAGAGGGGGACATTGATTTTCAAAAGAAAAAAAAAAAAAACACAGAGCATAGGGGAAGGGGTGGGGGGGAGGGGACCCACTTTCAAATCACCTCTCCTTCTCTCTCTCCATAGTCTCTCTCTCACTCTCAATCTCTTACTCTTTGACCAACCCTCACTCTCTTCATTGTCTCTCCTCCTTTCCACTACATTCTCTCTCTCTTGAATTTCTGGCCACACCTAACATGACAAACCTATCGTCTAATCCTTCTCTCTCTCTCTCTCTCCTCGGTTATCTCCTCTCTCCATTGGACTCTTCTCTCCCTCTTTACAATCTCTCTCTTTTCGATTGTCTCTCCATCTCTCTTTAACCCCAACGCTTAGCCGACAACAGTAGCCTACGCTGAACCACCAAGGCCACGTACGCTATACATACTGACCTCAAGGTTCTTTCTCTAACCCCATTCTCTATCTCGCAAACCTCTCTTACACAACTCCCTCTCTCACTTACCTGACCCACGAAACCAAACAAGCTCAACCACAAATGAACATCGACCAAACCAACATACGGCCAAACCCTCGGACCCTCTCTCCCCCTACTTTTCTCTCTCGTTACTCCCTCATCACTCCTTACCATTCTTCGTCGATTGCTCTATCTTCTTACACCAGATGAATAATAAACCCCCAAAACCCTGACCATTCTTACCCTTCGCTTAACTTAACATCTACACTAAACCCACAAACCAACGCAACACTAACATACGACCGACCCTTACCTTCTCTCCACTATCGAATCCTATACCCACTATCACATAAACCACAGACACATTGCCACCACATCCACGACAACCCTTTCTCTCTCCTACAACTGCATAGTGATAGCCACCAAACCATCTTCACTTCAGATCTGAATCGCCTCCTTCATCCTCTATGCTTAGAAACTGCATTAGCAGTAGTGACAACTACCCTCTCGTGACCCACCATCGTGACGATCGTCGCCACCAGCTAAACTAGGCCGTAGTGCTTCACTAAACCCCTATTGTCTAATGAACCGTCCATGAAACCCACCTCACCCTCTTAAAAAATCGACTAGAAACAACTCGATTAAGCCACAACAACTTTGAAATAGTGGAACCCGACTTGATCTAACCTAGCAAATCTAATTTGGATTCTTCCCTAAACCGCATCTGACCCGACTCTTGACTTGCGACCCGTATGCCTCAGTCCGATCTGAATCCCTTCAATTTTGGTCTGACCCATCTTTTGTTTATTTTATTTATTTATTTTCTTTTCTTGTTGTAATTTATTTATTATTATTGTATGATGCTTTGTAATGTGAAGAAAAAGAAGAGGAAAAAGAAGAAAAGAAAAAGAAAGAAAAAGAAAAAAAAGGAAAAAGAAAAAGAAAAAGAAAAAGGCAAAACCCTAAAAAAAATGTGTTTAGTTTTATTGATTTATTTTAAGCACAATAGAAATAGATAAAATAATAAATAAATAATAATAATAAAAGAAAATTGTTATTATCACTTAGAAAATAACTTTTCAAAAATAAAAAATAAATTAATTAGTTTCCAATTTAAGGCACTTTAGATTTTCAAAAATAAGCCAATTTAAGATCCTTAGAAAATTTTCTCAAATAAATTAAAATGGGTAAAAACGTAAACCAGACAGTTTTTCCAAAATTAAAATTAAATCAACCCACTATACTTTCGGTGAACGAACTACGGATGTCTAATTCTGAATAGCAAGTACGTAGGCACCCGTACGTAAGTATGAGACAACTTAAAATATGGAAAGTTTTATTTTTTCCATTTTTAGATATTTATGTAAATTAATCAATTTAGTCGTGTGTATCATAATTAGCTATTTTTAGAAATTAAAAAGGGCATATTTGAAAAGTAATGTTAAATTCGAAAAGTTAAAAAGTGGTACCCATTTAGAGTTTAATAAATTAGCCCCCGAATCCAGATCTCTAGTTTTTAAAAAGTCGTATTTATAAATTGGTTTTTTAATCGATAAACCGGTAGCTAAGTTATAACCAATCCACCTAATTGGTTATAACTTAACCCCTTTTCCCAACTCTAGTTAAGTGGTAACTCCAAATATTTTCAAGTTGAAAAAATGGTTTTCTTTAAACCCTACTCGAGAATCAGTATTAAACAGATAGGGTTTAATACTGGTCGGTTTAGAGAATACCAAATTTTATAAAAGAACCGGAAGGGTAAAAAACCAAGCTCAATATGCCTATATTACCAATAGAACTAAAAGGTTTAATATTTCCAATCCCCAGCAACGGCGCCAAAAACTTGATTCGCTTTAACTATATATATAAAAATAAATCATGAATACTCGAACAAGTATACTAGGTCGGAATCAAGTAATATAGAGAAAGTAAGGTTATCGATCCCTCAAAGACCAAGAAATTACTAATCTTATACTAGTTCTTATCAATATTCAAGCAATCAAAATTAAATTAATTAATCTAATAATTACTCTAAAACTATTAAAAAGAAAATAACTATGAAAAATCTAAAATTAAGCAATCAATTGAGAATTGTGAGAAAACAGAATCCACCCTAGATTATGCAAATCAAATTATTATCATATTATATAAATTAATAACTATATGGTCATTCAAGTGAAATTATTATACCTTAAAACTTAAAGATTTAAACCCCTAATTAATTAGTCAGCTTTCGCATCTTCCAATTAACAGTAGATTTTAAATTATAATCATATATTTCCCGATAGTATAATTGTCTAATGTCCTAAATCAATTATCCCTAATGTCTTAGTGAATAATCAATTGCTGAACATTACATTAATCTTGAAATAATTTCTAATTAATTCAATTAACTCTGCTTCCATATTGATTAATCAAATCAAATAAGAACTTTTAACAAACCCTATATCAACTTCCATATCATTAGGGTTTCTAACAATTATAATCAATTGAACAATTATAACCAAAATCATAGAAATTGCAATCATGAATCATCCATATATCTCTTAATCTTATAACATGAGCACAATCATCATCTTAACTATCTAGGGTTTCATCAATTCCTACAAATAGTTTTAATTAGGCATGGATTTGAAAACAAAAACACAAATATTGATTGAAATTGCAAGGAAATTCATAATTAAAAGCATAAGTAATTCATAGAATTGCATAAGAATAATTGAAATAGATGTCACCAATTCTATATTAGAAAGAAATAATCTTCAATTGCAACTTCAATCCGGGTCTCCATAGCAAAAGAAAAATCCTCTCAATGATCAAAGCACTTCTCCCAAAGAATTCTTCAAAAACTATCTAAAAACTATTCTATGATTCTCAATGTCTAAGGAAAAGTAGGTTTAAAGTCTCTCCAACAGTGAAACATAAGCTATTTATATTAAAAATTAAGGTTGGCTTGCATGAAGTTTCTTTTTTTCATGAAGGCCGGCGGTGTAAGTATAAGGCCAGTAGAAAGGCTAGCAACGTGGCCATCAAAGGCTGGTGGCATAGACATCAAAGGCCACTAGTGCAAGCTTGTAAGTTGTAACAGCTGACTGCCTTTAATTCCAATTTGCTTGCATTGATCCGAACTTCATTTATTTGCTTTAAATTCCTTTAAATTGTCCATAATTTCACTCTTGAATCCTTTAATTCCTGAAATGTCCAAATGAAAATAATTAAGTACCAATTCTTAATGATTTCTATAAAATATATAATAATTCTATCTTAATTTACACTTTTAAAACATGAAAAATATGCCTTTATCACTCCTCCAACTCGAGGGGATAGAACTAGGTGATGAGCTCGACCACCTTAGCCATAACCCCTCTCTTAAATATTTTCAAGTAGAATTTGCAGTACTATTCCCTGAGGTTATTGCCTATTAACTTGCATTGCTGTGACTAAATTCTCAATAAGGTTTATAAGTCTATCAAGTTTGTTATTAATAGACCCTGGGGTATTACTATCATTATGATTATGACCAGGTTGAACACCATTACTTTAGTCCCCAATAACACCCTTAACACTCAAACTTAACATAGTATAATACTTCTCGTACAGATTAACAACTTATGATCAATCTCACTACCCAATAGTCACTCAAACTAAATAGAAACAAACTTGCTCTATTTTTTTGTAATGAAAAATAGAGTAAGAATAGAATAACAATGGAACTAATATCACATAAACACACAATAGTAGCTATTGAAGAAACACAACAACTACTAATAGTAAAGTGAACCAAGACTCAACTATAACTTCACGTACTCCTTCTCGAAACCGTGCTCTGATACTGGCGAAGCTAATATGTCTCTAGGGTTGGACATACGGAGAAGCACCACAATGAAACGAATTGAAAAGAAATAGAAGAAAAGCTAGCAAAATCTAGGCAGCTACTCAATGGATACGACGCACTACTCAATCCTATACGGCTTACAATCTGTCGAATATGATACGTTGATCTAAACCAAAGTATCACTTGCTAGTACTCCTTGTTAAAGGGAATAGATAATAGTTAAAGGGTAACAAGAACACTAAGGTTGCTCAAAGGATACTTAAGTAATCTAATATCGATGATATGATTGTTTGCATACAAAAAAGTGGGGTTTTATATACCCATCCACTAAGGTTACTTACATGTATGAAAAGACAAAAGGGTATTCTACAACTAGGTTACATAAGACATACTAAAAAGTATAAAAGAGACAAAGAATATTTAGTTGTGAAAAAGTAAGAATCATTTTGGAATATTGTATCAAAAGACACATGTTGCTTGGTGCTTGGATGAGAGAAATATGGTACAAGGTAGGTGGAAACAAAGTAATGCTTATAGTTAGGGGCTGACCTGATATGGATTTGGTCAAGGACCAATTAGTTCTTTAAAAGAGAAGTTAGTTTGATTTGAGGTCAGATGCTTGTGGTTTGATCAGGACCTCACCTCGACTACTCTTAGGCTATCTCCTAGGATAAAGCATTGCTGCTGAATAGGGGCGAATCTAATGCATGTAAGGATTTGATTGGTAGGTCAATAGGAGATTAACTCGGGAGAGGATTCCCCATCTCGATTATGGCTTAGAGCTAGTATCCTTTGAGCGAGTCCTTAGAGTCCTCTAGCTCGGTTGCATATGATCGGTCCGAGGGGTTGATTCCTATCATCTATTTGGGGGTTAGGAAGATTTGTCCTCAAATTTGGAGTGAGCTTTTCTCTTTCTTTTGGTGCACTTGCTGAGTCTTCTTCTTTTAGTTGGTGAGGGATCAAATTAAACACATTGAAGGTGGAAGAAACTCCATAGTCATCACGTAACTCAATTTAGTAAGCGTTACGGTTGATTTTCCTCAAGACCTTAAACAAACCATCAACACGAAGAGATAGCTTATTTTATCTCAAGTGTGGGAATCATTCTTGGCTGAGATGTATCCATACCAAGTCTCTTAAGTGGAAAGAAATAGTTCGGTAGCCTCGGCTACCGATTTCTTGCTATCTCTAATTGAACTTAGTGATCTTTCTGGTTATAGACTGGTATAGCTTATGCAATTCTTAGGCTCAACTGACTTCAGATTAACTCTCTTTAGTAGCTGCTGGGGTTGTTGATCATGTCTAGGGGAATTTTTGGATTAAGGCCATATATAACCTTGAAAGGGGTCCTCCTAGTAGTATTGTGAACAATCCAATTGTATGCAAATTCCATAACTAATAGGCATAGATCTCAATCCTTCAAGTTCTTTTCCACGATAGCTTTGAGTAGATTACCTAGCATTCTATTTACCACTTCAATCTAGCCATCAGTCTGAGGGTAGCTAATAAAGCTGAATACAAGTTTAGTTCCAAGTTTTCTCTAAAGAGTCTTTCTAAAATAACTCAAAAATTTCTTGTCCAAATCTGAGACAATGGTCTTCGGTACTCCATGTAGTCGGAAAACCCCTTACAAAAATAAATTAGCAATATATAAAGCATCATTTGTCTAATGGCATGAAATGAAGTGCACCATCTTACTGAAATGGTCCACTACAACAAAGATAGAATCTTTCCCTCTAGATGTCTGGGATAACCTTAAGACAAAGTCCATGCTAAGGTCAACCTAAGGTAAGATTAGTGTTGGCAATGGCAAGTACTCTCCATGGGGTTCTCTCTTCCCCTTAGCTTGCTTACACATCTCATAACAACCAACTACCTTATGGACATCTTTAGCCAAACCAAGCCAATAAAAGTTCTCTTTCAATAGATTTGCTATCCTGTTCTCCTCGAAATGACCAAATAATCCTCTACTATGAGCTTCCCTAACCAATGGCTCACATGTAGAGCAATTTGGAGTACATAGCTTGTGGTCCTTGAATACATAGCTGTCCTTAAGATAATATCCTCCAACAACTATTCCTTCTTGACACTATTCAGCAATGGGAACAAAGTGAGGGTCATTAGCATACTGCTCAATGATGAGCAAGAATCTCAATAAATCCATCTACAAAGTGGTTAGCAAGGTTTGTCATCATGACAAGGCATCGGCAACCACATTTGCACTTTCCTTTTTGTGCCGGATGACATACGAGAATCCCTCCATAAACTTTAACCACTTGGCTTACCTCTTTGAAAGCTTATCCTAGCTCCTAAGATGCTTTAGAGACTCATGGTTTGTATAAATAATAAACTCTCGCGATAATAAGTAGTGTTGCCAAACAGTAAGGACTCGGTAAAGAGAGTATAACTCCTTCTCATATATAGAATAGTTCAGGGCAAGACCGCTAAGTTTCTCACTATGGTAAGTAACCGACCATTACTCTTACATTAGGACAGCACTAATTCCAACTCCTGATGCATTACATTCTAATTCGAAGGAATTGTTAAAATCTAGCTATGATAGGACAGGTGCTGAAGTAAGTTTTTCCCTGATCTCTCTAAGGCTCTGTTTAGCTCAGTTGTTCTACCTAAATCCTTCACTCTTCTTTGTCAATTTGGTCAATGAGGTGGCTACTATATTGAAGTCCTTAATAAATCACCTAAAGAAGGAAACTAAGCCATGGAAACTTCAAACCTCAATGACATTCTTCAGCATTGGCCATTCCAAAACAGCTTAGATCTTTTCCTCATTTGCTCAGATCCCTTCCCCTAATACTACGAACCCTAGGAAAATCACTTCTTTCTAGCTAAACATACACTTCTTCATGTTCCCATCCAACTTCTAAACTCGCAGAATGTTAACTACTCTGTAAAGATGTTGAACATGGTTATTCAAGTCGGCACTATATCCCAGTATGTCATCAAAATACACAACAACACATCTTCTAATTAGAGGGCGCATCACATGGTTCATTAACCTCATGAAAGTGCTCGACACATTAGTAAGTTCAAATGGCATAACCAACCATTTGTAGAGTTCGTGCTTAGTTTTGAAGGTAGTCTTCCACTTATCCCCTGATCTCATATAAATTTAATGGTAGCCACTTTGTAGATCAATTTTTGAAAATATCTTGGCACCTTAAAGCTCATCTAACATATCATCGAGCCTTGGTATTAGATATCTATACTTAATAGTAATTCGGTTGATTGTTCGACTATCGATACACATACGCCATGAACCATCTTTCTTTAGAACGAGTAGAGTTGGTACAATATAAGGGCTTAAGCTCTCCCTTACATATCCTTACTCTATGAGCTTGTCTACCTATTTCTTTAGCTTAGTAGCTTACTTAGGGTTCATCCTATATGTAGGTTAGTTCAATAAGGCAATGCCTAGTTACAGATCAATATAATGCTCTATGCCTCAAACTGGTGCTAGTCTTCTAGGTAGTTCTTTCGGGAGCAAGTTAGAAAACTCATCTTGTAAGCTTCGGATCTCTTTTGGGACATCTTGTGACTCCTTCATCTCCAACAATCTCCTAACCAACAGAAACATAGGCTTGTCAGCCTTCTCAACAAATCGAACCTCTCTTCGGCTCATAACTAGGGTCTTTTTCTTACTGGCTCGGGTAAGCTACTTGTAGGTTTCGTTTACTTGGGACAGGGTTAAGGGTTACAAGATAATCTTCCTTCCATCCTTGACAAAGGCATAAGTGTTCTTATACCTATCGTATGTAACATGTCGATCGAATAACTAAGGTCATCTAACCAATAGATGTGAGGCTCCCATAGGGATAACATTACAAACTACTTCATCCCTATACACATTCTCAACAGTGAACAACACAGTCACTTACTCAGTCACGTGTAAGGCACCTTTATCATGAAGCCAGTGCAACTTGTAAGGTCAGGAATGCTTGGAGGTTAGCAAACTCAACCTTTGTACAAAGGACTGTGCAACTACATTAGTACAATTTCCTCCGTCTACTATAACGGTGCACAATTGTCCCTTAATGGTGCATTTGGTGTGGAATAGATTTTCCCTATAATCTTCCTTGGAGCTCGGCAAGGAGCTTAATACTCAACTCAAAACTAAGGTCATCACTTCTCCTTGGTCGGCATAGATACAGGTCTCCTCTTCCTCTTTGGCTTTGGCTTTTCTAACATCCTCTTCCTTCTCGGGCTCACTTTCGTTAATGTTATCCACTATATCTCCTTGAACCACCATGATACGTTGGTTTGGACACTCAACCATATGTCTAAAGCCAAAGAATTTAAAGCATTTTACTATGTTGGCCTTTTGTCCAGAGGTCTGCCCTTTCTCGTATGTTCTTAGACTTAGCCTAACCTCGAATCGGCCCTATTGACCGGCTTAGCTCAGCTAGCTTGCTTGACTATCACTAGGTTTATTACTCCTTTCCTTAGCTTAGTATGGCCTCTTTGGCTCAGCTTAACCAGGTTAACATAGTACTGGGGCTTGCGAGAATGTAGGCCTAAATCAGCTTGGGATATTTCTCCTCTGCTTTTTGACCCTCTAGGCTATTTTGATTACCTCTTCCAAGGTATAAATCCTCTGCACTTCTACAATGTTGCAAATCTCATACTTAAGCCCAGAAATAAATCTCAACACTATGTTGGGCCTCTAGCTCTTCCACGTTGACTCGAATCATTAACATTTGGAACTCTCTTACATAGTCATCAATAGATTGGCTTCCTTAGTGAAGCTCTTACAACTTTGCAAACATATCTTGTAAGTAAGTAAGTCTCAGGCATAAATCTACCTCTTAACAACCTTTTCATCTCATCCTAAGTTCTAACACCTTGTCTTCCATTTCCTATTCTAGTTGCATTCAAATTCTTCCACCATATGGTGGCATACCTATAAACTCCAGTGCTACAAGTTGGTCTTTGACAGCATCCACATACCCATAACATTCAAACGCTTTCTCGACTTTCTCTTCCCACTCCAAGTATTCATCGGCATCTCCACTTCCACCAAAGGGCAAGATTTGAACCTTAACATTATCTAATCCTCGAGGAGCTTGGCATCCTTGTCCCTATGCTCAGTAATAGTCAGCATCTTCTTCTTCCTCCCTAAACTCTTCAACATCTAACTCCTCATCATCTTCCTCAATCTCTTCTAACTCCAATCTTTGTCTAATAGCTCCTCTAGCTCAAGGGGGTCAAACTGGGTGATGGGCTCAACTACCTTAGCCATAACCCCTCTCTTGAATATTTTCAAATAGAATTTACGGTGGTATTCCCTAAGGTTGTTTACATTGCTGTGACTAAATTCTCAATAAGGTTTATAAGTCTATCAAGTTTAACATCAATGAACCTTAGGGTGTTACTATCATTATGACCATGACTAAGTTGAGCACCACTACTCTAATCCCTAATAACACTTTGAACAATCGAATCTGACATAGTACATTACTTCTCGTACAAATTAACAACTTACAAACAATCTCACTACCTAATAGTCACTCAAATGGAATGGAAACAAACTTGCTCTATTTTTTTGTAATGAAAAATAGAGTAAGAATAGAATAACAATGGAACCACTATCACACAAATACATTACAATAGCTACGAAAGAAACACAGCAGCTACTAATTGTAAAGCGAACCAAAACTCCATTGTAACTTCATACACTCCCTCTCGGAACCATGCTCTGATACCAGCGAAGCTGATGTGTCTTTAGGATCGAACACATGGAGAAGCAACATAACAAAACAAACCAAAAAGAAACAGAAGAAAACATAGTGAAATTTGGGCAGCTACTGAATGGATATGATGCACCACTTAATCCTACTCAACCTACAATTCATCGAATATGACATACTGATCCAAACTGAAGGGCCATTCACCATTACTCTTTGCTAAAGGGAATAAATAAGAGCTAAAGGGTAACAAGAACACTAAGGTTGCTTGAAGGATACTTGATTAGTTTGATATTGATGATATGATTGTTCGTATACAAGAAAGTGGAGGTTTATACACCCGTCCACTAAGATTACTTACGTGTATGAAAAGACAAAAGGGTATTCTAGAACTAGGTTATATAAGACATATTAAAAAGGGAAAAAGTGATGAAGAATATTCAGTTATGAAAAAAGAAAGAATCATTTCAAAAGATACGTGTTACTTAGCACCTGGATGAGAGAAATATGGTACAAGCTAGGTAGAAACAGAATAGCGCTTGTGGTCAGGGGCTAACTTGATGTGGATCAAGTCAGGGACCAATTAGTTCTTTAGAAAAGGAGTCAGCTTGATTCGAGGTCGAATGCATGTGGTCAGATCGAGAGTTCACCTCGAATACTCTTAGGCTATCTCCTAGGATAAAGCTTTGCTGCTGAACAGGGGCGGATCTAACGTATGTAAGGATTTGATAGTCAGGTCGGCAAGAGACCAGCTCAGGAGAGGATTCCCCGTCTTAGCTACGGCCTAGAGCTAGTATCCTCCTAGTGAGTCCTCGGAGTCTTCTAGCCTAACTATATGTGATCGGTTCAAGGGTTTGATTCTTATCACGTACTAACGTACGAGTACCTACGTACCCGCTATTCAGGATTAGACTTCCGTTGTTCATTCATTGAAAACATAGCGAGTTGAGTTGATTTTAACTCAAAAAAGTCAGGTTTACGTTATTTACCCATTTTAATTTATTTAAACAAAATTTTATAAAGGTCTTGTATTGGTTTGATTTTTTGGAAAATTATAAAGAGCCTTAATTTGGAAAGAATGGTTGATTTATTTTTATTTTTTATTGGAAATTTTATTTTTCTAAGTGATAAGATGATTTATTCATTTTTATTTATTGAATTATTTTATTTTATTTTATTTTACTTTTTATTTCCCCATTTTTTTATATTTATTATTTTACTCAGCAGAAATAAATAAGTAAAACTAAAGTAAACCTTTCGTTTTTTTCTTCTCTTTTTTCTTTTTTCTTTTTTTCCTTTTCCTTTTTTCTTTTTCTTTTTATATTTTTTTTATTACAAATTACAAAAAACAAACAATGAAATAAAGAAATAAATAAAAAAGAAAAAAAAAAACAACATAGGCCTAAATTAAAGAACAAGGCTGAACAAGAGGAGCTGAAGTGGGCATGGGTCAATTTAGAGTTACGAATTGGGTCGGATCTCGAGTTGGAGCAGGTCAAATGGTTTGGTCGAATTGGGTCAACCGAAGCTCTATTGGTCGGGTTGCATGAAGAAGAAGAAGAAGCAACTACCATGGCTTGCTATGGTGATATCTAGACCTCCAAACGAGTAGGAAACATTAATTTCATGAGCATTTTATCTAGGAATATGGGTGTAAGAGTGATGCCTTGGCCAATGGCGGCCGTTTGGAGGTGGTACAAAGTGGTGCATGGTGGTTATTGGAGTTAGAGAGAGAAAATTTGTGGTGAGCTCAAATGACCACAAATTAAAGCAGGGTAGGAGTCATTTCCTAAGTTTTTAGGATCAAGGAACTCTTTGGTGGAGCTATTTTTGCAAAAAGAAGTGGTTTAGGTGGTGTTTTGTGGAGGTTAGTGGTGGATGACGAATTTGGAATTGTGGGTTCATTGGTGGTAGGTCAGGAGATGGTTGTTGGGGAAAAGTTGATGAGTGGGTTGGGGGTTTTGGGGGGTACGAATACTCATGGTGTAGTTTGTTTGCTTCAACAACCATAGAAAGTGGTGGATTTTAGAGAGGGAAATCGAGTTGAAACTCTAGAGAGAAAATGACGTTAAAGCTCAAATGGGTGTAATTCAACTATTTCTTGATCCAAATGAGTTCTTGTACTCCTATTTATAGTTTTTCATCATTGATTTTAAATGGGAAGTCCATGTCTTGCCCAAAATTGAAACTTTTCTTTGATGCGTTTTTCAAAAGAATTCAATTCCATTGACCACGAAAATCTTGTTTTTAATTGAAATCTTTGGTCAAAATGTATTATGAAATGTCTTCAATGTTAGATCATACCATTAAATTGCTTTGATTCCTACTAAAACATGCTTAAATTCATGATTCATAGCTGCCCATAGATGATATGTTTAACAATTTTTCCAACTTTTGAGTCTGATTTTGATGCACATTTAATTATTGATTTTAATCATTAATGAGTTAATCTTAATCTACTCCAAGTCCTCTTTGAATCTGTGCTTTTTTATTTGATGAAAAAGGGCCAAAAATTGAGCAAAAAATGGACAAAAAAAACGAGTGAAAAACGTCCCATTTCATGTCTGTAACATGCTGCTATAATTTAATGAAGAAGATGGTAATCTTGGTCAAAAGCCGGTAGGATTGTACCATGTGGTGCCACATTGCAAAAGGAGGTAAAAAAATGCTCTTGGTACATCCTATAGGATTTGAACCATGACTTTAAGCTCTACAACCAGATTCCTTACCGATTAAGCTGCATGTTTTTCTTATCATAAATGCACATTGAATATTCTTTAACCACTAACTAAGTCTAAATTAGTTTTAAAACTAGTAATCTTGTTGAAACCTAATTAAAACCCCTAATGATCTGCTCTCAATAAAGTTAAAAATATATATATTATCCTAAAGTGTTTTTTGTATTTTTCTAAATTTCCTATTTTTTTTTTATTTTTGTATATTTTCCAATTTTTGTATTTTTTTGTATCTTTCTAGAATTTCTTATTTTTTAGTTTTATTAATTTTCTATTTTTTTATTTTTTTCCTAAAACTCTTATTTTTGGGGTTTTCTTTAATTTTCTATTTTTTTGTATTTTTCCTCATTTAGAACCCTTTAACCTATTCTAAAAATTTTGAAAAATAAAAAGGGGGACAAAATAAAGTGTCTACAAGCACACATTAGGTTAATAGTATACTAGTTCGACAGTTAGCCTTAGACAATTGTATTGTAGAGGAGTTGGCTTGGCACACAAGTCATTCACCTTAGTAGCTTCTTGTATGATGTGGAGGAAAAGTAACTTGGCAAGTTGAATTGGGAATGCACTGCTCTTTTGAGTTCAACTCTCCTCGGGCAACTTAGCGAACCATATGAGCAAGTCCTCAAGCTTGGGAGTGCATAATTAGTCCATGATCCCTATCAATCTGGGTCATGAAAAGTTATGTCTTTTTGATCTTCTAGTGTATCTCTTGTCCTTTCTCTATATAAAAGTGTGTAAAGGGATACATATCCTCATTTGTACTGTCTCATTCTTCAAAAAGCCCCCTCATTTTTGAAAAAATTTCCTCTTTTACTTATGTCCTTCTACTTTATTTTCTTCTAAGTTATCCTATGTATGGCTTCTTCCTAAGTTCCTCTATCCCTTTTGATTTAATCCTAAAGAAGATTTGGGATAGATGGGGTAGTGCCTTTATGTAATGCCCTACCTTTTAGACGTCTGCTTAAAACTTTTTCCTTAACTTTTGGTACTTGAAAATAGTTTGTTATGCCATTCCTGAGTTAGGGATAAGGCAAAACCTATGTCTAATCGATTAATCAAAATCATGAAACGCTTGTTTCTAAATCTCTTCTCATTCAACAAAAGAAATGACAGCAGAAATCTTTAGAAAGGTAAGCCGAACTTAGAGTATCACAACTATTTAATCTTATACATGATTACATTATAAAGCTTAGTAACACATTTAAAATCTCTATGTTGTAATCTATATGTAATATGTTGATACTTCTTAAAAAACCACTTCCCAAAATTTAATTCAAATCTTGCAACTGCTTGATCCTTCTTAAGTAAAACTACTCCACCAAGCACTCTAAAGTCTTCTCATTCATATAATGAGATGTTCTATCAAAACTTCTCACTTGACCTAAGGATAAGTTAACTTATTCCCTCAGCTTACCATAAGGTAAGTGAGAGTGGACAACAAATAACAATACAAGAAAATTCATATCACAAAAATATAATCAATCCATCAATTCAGTTAAGATATTATTTAGTCTAGATAAACAATACAAATGTAGCAAACGAATGCCATGCTAATGCACATGACATGCATCAATATTGATATCCTAGCTTAACCTAGTAATTCAATTGGTTGACTTCAATTTAAGCATCTAAACATGAAGTTGAAGAATTAACCATGGTTCAAAATACAAAATTCGTCCCTAACTTTAAAGCATACACTTTTGCATAAATTTAAGAAAAATTGATATATTTTATGTAAACACTGAGTTTATGCACAAGATGGATCAACTTGAGCAAAAATGATAAAAATACATGAAAATATTCATTTTTGATTAAATTATGTTAATTTTATCTTGTGCATGTAGGTGCATAGGGGCTACAATGGTCTTAGTAGTCCCCACTGGTTGATCAAGGAGCTAAAAATGAAGAAATGTTGGTATTTGGCCTATTGATCGATTGGAAGCAAGATTGATTGATAGCCTTGCTTTTGATCGATCAATATGCCTTGAAGTGTCAAGATCAAACAAGGAAATTGATGGGGAGAAGAGGATGGTGGTTGAATAGAAGGTTACAGTAGAGACTCGACTATACCGACCAATCAATATTGTCCTTACCGATTGATTGGTAGAGTAAATTAGGGATTAGGGTTTATCAAACTTAAAACCCCAATTGAAAGCGTTGCGTTTTGTAAAACATGGAGAATACGTTGGTTTAACTCGTGTCTATTGATCGATTGGTATAACCTATTACCAATTGATAGGTGGCCTAAATTTATAAATAGTCACATTTCCTAGAGAAATGATGAGTTGCGATTAGGTTGTACTTAAGTTTTAGCATAGTTTTGTGAGCTCATTGCTATGTTTTATGTTCTTGAGAGTTTTATGCATATTTCATTACATTAATAGTAGATTGAAGTTGGTTTATTGTATCAATCTTCATCTATACTCTTGTTCTTGTTTATATAGTTCATTATCTTGTTCAATCATTGAAGTTGCTACTAAATTTCTAATTATTCTTACTGTTATTACTAAAACCATATGTAGTAGTTTCTTGTGGGTTTGTGATAATGTAGATGATGTAGTTGGTGAAACCATGCGGTCTTAATATGGTTTGTGAATTTAGTTAGGATTTTGGTGTTTAATGCTCAAATTAAGCTTATTGAGGTGCTTTCAATGGATCTCTTAATGGGTTTTTCTTATGATCATGAGACCAAGGGGAGATTAGTCCTAAGAAATCCCTTGAGAGTTAAATGGACTTGCATGATTGTAAGACCTAAAGGAGATTAGTTGATGGACTGTCGACCTCTAGCCCCCTCACTCATGTACATCTGCAAGGCTTATAGTCTCTCACAAGGAGGATACTATCATGTCAGCCTGCCAAGGATGAGCGCTAGTACATAGAAGGATAGTAGGTAAATTCCTTGAGGTCTTAACTCGAATGCATTCTTCTTTGCATGGACCCTTACCTAGTCACCGACTTGCCTAGTGCTAAGGCTGACCTGTTGACTATCGAGGCCAAGGTGATTGCGCATCGAGGTCAACTCCAATCTACAAACATGACAAGTACCAAAGCTGAGTTACCGAGTGTCAAAGCCAAGGCTTCAACATGCCGAGATCTACTTATTCAACCTACAAAACAACATCAACCCTCTTTCATCTCGACAGTTCCAAATACCATCCATTTGCAGCAACTAAAACTTCACCGCAGCTCAACTACTATGTCTTAAGAATCACCAATATGAACCCCTTGATAGGCCATCTCTTGTCCTTACTTTTCTGATATTTGTACTATATTCCATTTTCGTAGATTCTAGGAATCTCCTTCTTCATTGTCTTTTATGTAATTCTCTTTATTTGTATTGTTGCCCTAAAGGACTTACTATAAATAGTCCTTTTACTATAGCCACATGGCATCTTACATCTTTTTATATATTGAATATACTTGTTCTTATGAGATATCCCTCTTCGAGTTTAATTTCCTTACACTCTTATCTAGTCTTACTAAGTAGCTCGAGATTAGTGGCGAATGGACCTTAACATTAGCTTGTGAATCATATCAATCAAAGTGTTAAGTTTGTTGTGTTTGTTGGTATGTCGGTATGTCATATCCTCCAAGCAGCTCTACGGAAGCTATTGTGTTTGCTGACCCTTTCATCCTAGTTTTCTTCGATATCTTGAAGGACCCATTTTGTTACGATCACCTTCAGTAAGCCCTAATGATTACTGAACTCCTAGGTACATCATTAGTCATGTAATTTCAACATGTGTCAATGAGTTTCTAGAGTATTAATGAACAGGTTTTTACTACTATGAGATTGCAAGGAGATTAGGAGTATAGATCTTGTTGAACTCATACTACTTTATATGGCTCTAGTGAATTAGGATAGGTTATAAGATCGATTGGATATTAACACCCTAATTCGTAGAACTAAAGAACTTAATTCATGACATGATACAAGTGTTTACCTAATTGTATAGGAACATGAGACCGAGAGGAAATATTTCGCTATATATTTGAGTGAGATGCCCTATCCAGAATTGAATTCAAGCGAATTTCATCAAAATCTAATTAAAATCCATTCCCTATGCTCTAATGGCATAATCCCACCATTACATCAAAAGCATGTCATAAGCTTACATCTTTAGTATTTGAGTTTGTTGCTACTTTTTGCTCCTATATTTACTTTCACTTGCAACTTATCACTTTTTATTCAAATCTCCTAGAGTAAAGTAATAGGTTATAGTCTAGTACTTAGATAAGTCCTTCTCCTCATAGAAATGACTTAGTGAATACTCAGCAATCTTATTACTACATACGATTTGACACATTGGTTGTTAAGCGAGTAACACTATTTTTATAATCTTCTTGTTTCCAAATCTATTATTTTCTAGTGTTTTGTATTGGTCATGTTATGAACCTAGCAAAACCTAACCTAACGATAACCACGTGATATGGTTAAAATTATTGATTAATGCGAATCTATATGCATGAAAAACCATGCTTTAAAATCAAGTTGTTTACTTAATAAATTTAGCTTCTCATATAAATCCCAGCATAGCAAAATCTCAATTTTAAAAACTTGATCCATAGGTATTTTTTGTGCCATGCCATACCATGAATGCATCAAATCACACATTCAAGCATTAACCAGCAAATTACCAAGCAAGCTTACTCCTTAATCTAGCTTTTACCTTGTCTTTTATTTTAAATTTTAAAACTTTAGTATCGAGTTCACTTAAGTGCAAACCTTAGGAAGCAAAGTTACCTAATCTCTTTGTCAAGTTAGTATAGAGTCAAGAATAATAAGACTAACCAACACCTTAGCAACAACATTTATACCACTTAACAAAACATAATCTAACTAGCATTCCACATACTAAAAAGATCAAGATCAGGAATTTTCTCAACATTTCATTAATCAACAAATCACAATAATAGACAAGACAATTAAGTCCAACATAGTTAGACATGTTATATACACTATGAGTAGATAAAATCTACTATTGCACACGAAAATCCACTTACTAAGGTTGCTTAGTGAAATCTCCAAACTCTTACATCTTGATTTTGAGGCTCTTCCTCACTTGCTTCACCTAAATAAAATTCGTATGACACTTGAGTCACTTATATGTTGAATATAAGCAAGATCGCTAACTGATTCACACTTAGGATCAAGGTCTTGAAGTTATTCCTTTTAGAATAATTTTTGTTTAAAATACTTTTTGATTCAGTTTCTAACTTACCATCTAAACATAAGGTTCTTCTAGCATACCTTTTATCATAATTGCTGACCTTCTTAGCTATCACATAAATATTACTATATTCCATTTCCTTACTTCACCATTTTGATTTAAAGCAAAAGATTTCAATAAAATACTTGTTTAATGATCAATTGTTATATCATTATTGGTAAATAATCTAAATTATCCATATGGCTAAACATACATATAAGGAATTGTTTTAGAAATACATATACATGTACAAAATCAACCTACTTTTTGAATCAACTTCATACCTATTTTCTAAATATCGTGTCATTTCACATTTTCATCTACATGAGGTTCTAAATTACAGACTAACCTAACTTTTGACATGTGTAAAACACTTCATAAACCATCAAATCGCTCAACTTTGACATCAACTCCCCTATTTCCACACTCTATCTAACTAGTTCAATATTTTAAGACCCAATTACAACCATACCATAACACATGTAAATTAAATTATTTAAAGAAATATCACTCCCATGCATCTCTAACTCATTTGTCTATGTTAAACTAAAATTACTAAAAATCTAGCTTCTTAAATTTTTAAAAATATTTACACAACATTAAAATAAACCCTTTGAGGAACTTGTATACAAAAATTGGGGTTAAAACCACATCATTTGCTATTTTTAAAATTTAGTGGAAATTTCACTTTTAAACTTAATTTATTAGGGAACCCATATATACAATTCTACTTTCAAAATTCTAGTTTCATTTTTGGATTTTACATGGAAAATTATGTAGAGAAACCAAAAATCATAATTTTTAGACTTCATTTACTATTTTTAGAATTTTATAGAATAATTAAGCGAAATCGAGCACTCGTTAGCATTGGGTTTTTCAACCATCGTCAACACCAAGGGCTTTGTTGATTAGGCAAGACACGTCCTCTTCCTTTAGGCAGTAGTGATGGTTCACTCCCACTTGTCACTTAGATCCTCAAACCCCTTAAACTTTACTTTTTCACTAATCTTCTTCTAATTTTTTCTCCTTACTCCAATTCTACTTTTTCCCCAACTCTCATATTTTTCCGTAGTCACACTATCTCCCATCAATTTCCAAAAGAGGCCAATATATAGGTAGAATAAATTTTTATAGCTCAAGGAGTTTTTATTTTTAGGTGACATATGTCATTTGCCACATTTTTGCATGATTCACTTTAATCTCTCTATGATACACTTAACTAAGGATGTTTCTAGCTTAATGCCATGCTTACATAGCTTATTTTAATCAATCTTGTTTTGACAGCATTTCCTTCCTTATTTTAGTGAATTAAGTTAATAATTTCTTCACATATGTATATTGTTATGTATATCCTAGTTTTAGGGTACATTTATACATATACACTTGATATTTATATAATTATATTATTTCCAATTTATTATTTTTATAGATCATGTAATTTTATTTCTAAGGCCTCACTACATCCAAGGGCTCATATTTTAAATTAATGATATAAATATTTGATATTGATAAAACTATATTTTTATTGAATTAAATATTTTATATACTTTATTTTGTTAAATAAACTTTACTTAAGCTCTTTTCTTAGCTTTTATGATCTCATATTAAAAATTTATTCAATTCCAAGAAATTTTTTTGAAAACAATCTATTGATTCTAAGCAATTAAGGTCATATTACATGATAATACTCGGGACTTGTGCCACTCACAACCACTTTACTTCTTCACTTCCCAAATCATATTTTTCTTAGGTTCCATATTTATTAGGAATGTACTACCATTCTAAGTTCTTGATAGTTGATCCAAAACAAGATCTCACACTTTAGAGGTGAGCCCTTCTATTTTACTCATCTCTCCTTAACTCCAAAATATAATGATCGATACTTCGCCATCGAAGTTGGCACTTTTTAAAGCAATGATGATCGTAAGATAGGATGAAGTGTTAGACTAAGTTGCACTTGAGGTAGAGGTGTTGTTGGAGAGAGTATTTGATACAAACTCGTGGATGAACACATAAACCCAATATCACGCATAACCAAAGAAGGTGGTTCCAAGCCTCAAGATGGCTTGAAATGTAAATGATAGTTGAGGGAGAGCAGGGGTTCCCGTACACCAATGCTAGATATGACGCACCAACGAGCTTAAGTCACACTTAATATGATACACAAGTGTAGCTAGAGGTCACTCGCCACTAGTTTGTGCTTGAATGGACTAGATAAGAGTAGCTTAAGAGCAAGAGGACACTTAGCTCAAGAGAAGGTAAAAAGTCTAGTGTATTCTTCTGTATATCTTCTTGCGGTTGTTACATTATATGACTATTTATAGTACCCTGTTAGGGTAAGTTCTATGTTACATATAATTATAAAAAAGAATTCTTATTTATTGAATAAAAAGGAAATTACTGTACAAGGAGACACGAAATTGTGCCCAGCGAACATAGTTTGTTAAAAAGGATAGTACGGTTGTCAATAAGGATAGTGTACATGCATTTTTACTATGATTCTAACAGTATTGTGGTCTGAGTAGGGGTAAGCCTTTGTTCAAGCTTTTTCGGTGTTAGGAGGGGCTGGATTGTGGTTAGTTTAGGGACGGCTCACCTTAGGTTAACCTTAGAGGGTTGGCTCTAGAGAATCTTGGTAGGCCTTGGCACAATAGAGATTGTTGTACCAAGATTTGGCGCTTAAACTATGGTTTCGTGGAGGGTTCGGCTCAGCATGCTGGTTGATTACCTCAACAATATCTTGGATAATATGGAAAGCAAAGTAGCTTGACAAATTGAATTAGGGTAAGCATTGCTCCTTGACACTTAACTCACCTTGGATAGCTTGGCGAACCACTTGAGAGAGCCCTTCGGCGAGCTTGTAATCAGTCCTTGATCCTTATCATCCCCTCTAGGTTGTTTGAGATTTAAGATAAAATCTTATTCAATTTTTGGTTGTTCAACCTCGGGAGTGTAAGGTTGGGGATTAGCAATGTTGAAGGAGTTCGAGGCTCCATATCCTTCAAGTAATTCAATCCTATAGACGTTAAAATTGATCTTTTCAAGCATTTTGAAAGGTCCATCGGCTCTAAGAGACAACTTGCTCTTCCTCAAGTTTGGGAATCGTTCCTTGCTAAGCTATATCCAGACCAAATTGCCTGGTCAAAATTCCCTCTTCTTCTGTCCTCGGCTTCGTTTCTTAAGCTTAATAGCAACTCAACCTAGTTGCTCTACAACCTTCTAGTGTATGACTTTGATGGCCTCAACTCTTTCAACGGTTGGCCGGTCTTCATTAAGCATCGGTTAGAGTGTATGGTCCAATGGCAGTTCAGGGTTGAACTTATAGGCAACCCCAAATGGAGACATGCTTGTTACGCTATGGACGATCCTATTGTATGTGAACTCAATGATTGGTAGGCACATATCCCAATTAGCCATGTTTTGTCCGACAGCAACTCACAGCAAAGTTCTTACGGTTCTATTGACAACTTCGGTCTATGGGTAGCAAGATGTGCTATACAGTAGCTTGATTCCCATTCACCTCCATAACATCCTCCAAAAGTGGCTCATGAACTTGGGGTCTCGGTTTGAAACAATGGTCTTAGGAATTCTGTGCAACTTGATTACTTCCTATAAGAAAAGAAAAGAGATAGTTGAAGCATTGTTAGTTTTGGAATAGGGCACGAAATGTCCATCTTGTTAAATCGATCCACAATCACATGATGAAGTCCTTCCCTCGAGATGCCCTTAGCAATCTTAACATAAAGTCCATGCTTAGCTCGAACTATGGTTTGGTCGAAGTCGGTAAAGGTTGGTAGTGTCCCTAATCGGCACGACTTTTTACTTTTTAGTAAGTCACACACTTTTTCAACATGGACTAGACATCTCTCTTAATCCTTAGCTAAAAAAATATGGAGGATAATACGTCATAAGTTTTGCAGTACAGTTATTGGCTGTAAGTCAATTGTATACTTGACGCCTCAAATTGGGGGTAAAACTTTGGATAGCTCTTCAGGAAATAAGTTGACAAAGTCCTCTAAAAGGGTTTTTACCTCGGTCGGTAGCTCTTCCTCCTCAAGTCTCATCTCTAGAAGCCTCCTAATAAGTAGATAGGTCAGTCCCTCCAGCTCCATTTCTCTTTTTAGTTCAATTTAGGTCAATACCAAAGCCTCTTTCTTCAAGGTTCGACTAAACTAAGACTGCATGACTTTTCCCTGCTCGGCAGTTATGGGACTCAATTTCAATCTTCTTCCTTCATTCTCCACAAAACATGTATTCCTCTTGCCATCATATATAACTGCTCGGTTAAATATCCATGGTCATCTAAGTAGAAGGAGGGACGCACTTATGGGCAGTACATCACAAAGCATTTCATCTCAATACCTACCTATACAAATCAATACTAACACCTGTTTGTTCACTTGTAAGGCTTCCTTATCACTAAGCCAATGAAGCTTGTAAGGTTTCGAGTAGGGCATGGTCGGCAATTTCAACTGCTGGACCATAAATGCAATGGTTGCATTAGTGTAGCTTCCACCATCAATGATCAATGTGCATAGTGATTCGTTTACCTTGCACCCAATATGGAAAAGATTTTCTCTCTACTTGTCTTCAGGCATAGGACTGATACTCATTGCCCTCCTCAACACTAGAGCGGTCGGCATGAAATTGCCTTCCTCACTATAGATAACTTCCTCCTCAGACAGTTCAGTTTATTCATCCTCCTTCGACTCCTCTACTTCCTCATCAATACTATCGACCTCAATGGTCGGCGCCTCACCTTTGATCACCATTGTTCGCCTGTTCTGACACTGAGCAACCATGTGTCCAAATCCTTAGCATTTGAAACACTTGATCTCACTCATCTTCCTCCTTGAACTCTGGCCTTTCTCGAACTTCCTCGGTAGTTCCTTCTCTTCTGCTCGAGTAGTCTGACCTTACTTGGTTCCTAGTGACCTTGCTCGGTTTCTTTCGTACAGGTCTGCTCGGAACAGGTTGGCTATTGTTAGGACGGTTGACGGGTGGTCGGAATCTTCCTATTCAGTGCCTTTCTATCCTCTGGTCAACTCGGATTGCATCATCGAGTGTTCTAACGTCTAGGGTTTCCAAGACATCCCCAATCTCATATTTCAATCCACTAATGAATCGAGACACAATTCGGTCTTCTAGCTCCACAACTTCGCACTTGATCATTAGCATTTAGAACTCCTTAACATAAGCATCCACACTCGATCCTCCTTGTCTCAGCTCTTGTAGTCTCTTAAAGGCATCCTACAAATAATAGCTCGACACAAACCTTCTCCGCATAACTCTCTTTATGTCATCTTAACTCCTAATCTCTCATTCTCCTTCCCTTCTTCTAGTGGTTTGCAAGTTCTTCCACCATAAGGTGGCATAGCCAGTGAACTCTAACACAGTTAGCCTAACCATTGCATTTTTTAGCACTTCATGGAATTTGATCTATCCAATCTAGGTAGTCCTCGGCATCACCACTTCTGGAGAAACTTAGAATACACATCCTTAATCCCTTAACTCTAAGGGCTTGTATATTCCTTTCCTCAGGTTCATAGTACACCTTTGCTTTGTCACCTCCTTCTGCTTCCTCCTCAATCTCTTCAAGCACTACTCTTCGTCTAACGTCCCTACTAATTCCTTCATCTCGGGATGGTTGAGTTGGGGTGTTATCTTGGCCAAACTAACCATTACCTAGGCCTTACTGTTCGCGTTCCCTTTTAGGGCTATTTCTAGCTTACTATCTATCTTTTTAGATGATAGTCATCAGGCTAGCTGCCAAATCGATAAGCCTATCTAAGCAATCACCCACTAATTGAGGTGAGAAGCTTCCTTCTTGTCCTTAACCATGTCGAGTACCACTTTCTCAATTTTCTAAAGTCCTTTGCACACTTAAATCCAACATTAATGTTTACTTCACAATGACAACTTCACAACAAACATAGAGCCAAACACACTCTATTTTAGCATAATGAAAATAGGGGAAAACAGAGTACAAAACACTTCTTACTACTAAACTTCAAAGTTAACAATAGAACCACTATTATACGAAAGTAGTGACAAACTGTTAAAAAAAAACAGTAACAAGATCCATCTTCGATTGTAACTAAGCTCTGATACCAAGATAATACGAACTTATAGATGAACACACGAGCCCAATATCACGCGTAATCAAAGGGGGGTAGTTCCAAGTCGCAAGATGGATTGAAAAGTAAATGATAGTCGAGGGAGAGCGAGGGTTCCTGTACAGCGACGCTGCATATGACGCACCAATGCCTCACATAAGCTTAGGTTACACTTAATATGATGCATAAGTATTGCTGGAGGTCACTCGCCACTAGTTCATGCTTGAATGGACTAGATAAAAGTAGCTTAAGAGCAAAAGGACACTTAGCTCAAGAGAAGGTAAAAAGTCTAGTATATTCTTCTATATATCTTCTTGCGGCTGTTAAGGTAAGTTCTATGTTACAGATAATTACAAAAAAAGAATTCCTATTTGCTAAATTAAAAGGAAATTACTATACAAGGAGACACAAAATCGTATGCAATGAATGTCGTTTGTCAAAAATGACAGTAAGGACAGTACACGCGTGTTTTTACTATGATTATGATAGTATTGTGATCTGAGCAAGGGTAAGCCTCTGTTCAGGCCTATTTGGCATCAAAAGGGGTTAGACTATGGTTAGTTTAGGGATGGCTCACCTTGAGTTGGTCTCGGAGGGTCGGCTCTTGATTGTCTTAGCCAACCTTAGTACGGTGGAGATTGTTATGCTCAGATTTGGCGCTTAGACTATAATTTAGTAGAGGGTTCAGCTCGATATGTTGGTTGATCACCTCGGTAACATCTTGGATATCATGGAGAGTAAAGTAGCTCTGCAGATTAGGCTAGGGTAAGCATTGCTCCTCGACGCTTAACTGACCTCGAACAGCTCGGCAAATCACTTAAGTAAGCCCTCGAGCTTGGGAGCATATAATTGATCCTTGATCCCTATTAATGTTCCTCCGTCAAATTTGGCAAGGAGGTTTTGGATGAGGAAGGTTCCAATAGGGAGGAGTTAGATGAAGAAGGCCTAAGTGCTAATGATGGTGACAATATGCTAACGGTACTTGTCTACAAGGTTGTAAGGATAGTAAGGTAAACTTTAGATGCAATACTAAGCACCCTTACTGAGGGGAGATGAGCTAGGTGCTTCAACAACTTGATCTTCGTAATTGTGGGGGTGTTGGCTCCCCTAGGAAAACGAAATAGTTCCATTGATAAGACTTATTTACTACCTACAAAGTTAAGTTTTCCCTCTTTATCTTCATGAAGGCAGTGTTAGGCTACTATCATTTGGATGTAGCCCAATTGATGTTGAATGCAGCTTAACTGAAGTTGAATGCTTGCTTAATGGAATTGATGTGTGAATTACTTACCCAGATACCTACCTTTGAATTCCTTAACTATTTCTTCACTAGGGCTTAAAGTCCCCATAGGAGAATTAACCACCAATATTTTGGTATTCAACTATAAATGTAGTAAAGCAAAGAATTGAACGGAGCAAATTGACTAAAAGATATAACCAAAGACTGCATTCATATACTCATACCCTCTTCGTAGATGACATGGTCATGACTGATCAAATCTATTTAATGCTTAGAAGCATATGCCAAGGATAAAAAGTTTTATAACCATTGACACATAAAGGGATTTCTTAAAATATGAAAAGCAAATGACAACTATTTGGAGAATTCAAGCAACCATAATCAAGCAAATAAAGTACATCCCTTCCTTTAAGGTGGTTTGGGGGGGCAAAAGTGAGGTCCCCAATCATCGGCTTCAACACTTAGTATGACTACCCACCCACACCACCTCCCCCCCTCCTCACCCCCTAACCCCCCTCCCCCAAAAAAAAAAAAAAAAAAAAAAGAAAGAAAGAAAATGAAATAGAAAAAGTAAAATGTCATGTCATCTCAACTAGATGAAGGTCATAAAGCAAGGTTGGAGTTCTCTTACTTTACTACTTAACAAGACTTTCCTCTAAACATTGATCACCTATACCACTTCTACTCAAGTCCATAATAGCTTAAGTCAAGTTAATATAGCCAGCACCTCCTCACCTGACCTTAGGAGACTAAGTCCACCTTGCCTTTCCTTGTTGACCAATCGACAATGAGAATGAAGGGCAAGTGTTATACATGCATTTTGCTCATTAGGCTTTAGTATACCTACTTAGCCCATTGGGCATCAAACCAAGTTGCATACTATGGAATAAGACTCTTGAAAGACATTAGCTGACATCTAATATGTGTTGCCAGCACTACAAAGAACTTAACTATAGATGAACACTCTCAGAAGGTCCTTTATTTCCCTCTCTCAATCTTGATGGAACAACACTAATCAAGGAGGATCATCATCCATATAGTTAGACCTTCATAGCTAGCTGATACCTATAAAGCCACATGAATGCTTTTATAGAAAAAGGTTGAACCACTTTCAACCCTAATCCATATACCAATGCTGGTGCATTTTCTTAAATCAAAGTCATTTGAGTGTTGATTTAGAAGATTTTCTACTGTTCAAGCCAACTTTATTGACTTGAGCGTTGGAGTGAATATATTGAAGTTGCCTTCAGCATAAATTTAACTTACGTGTTCTCTCTTGCAGTTGTCAATTATTATTATTGTTATTATTATTATTATGATAAGCATTGACGGAAGGATCCCCATGGTCACATGTGAGAGAACATTCACCATATAATTCATGTACGGATTCCTCTATAAACACAAATGTGTTATAGGCATGTACCATTTTGAATGTCTACTTTACATTATAATGAAGTAGAACTCACTATTAGTTTAACGTCTAAAGCAGCATAGAAAGAGCGGTTAACATTTTGTTTTAGTACTAGTTGTTGTTGTCGTCGTCATTGCAGTTGCTATTATTTAACATCATTTGAAACAAGATGCATTGACGATGATTGAAGACCCAATTGATCTTTGTTTTCAAGCGTCAAATTTCACAAGATCAATTTAAGCATTAAATGATATTTAGAGTACTTTTGACATATAAGGAATCATATGTTAGGAAACAATCATATTGGCTTTGATTGTGATGTTAGATTTATGACCATGATAACAAACCGAAATAAATTTATTAACCTATTATGAATACACAGCAAAATGAATTATGAGCATTAGTGGAATCACTAACATAGTCAATGATACTTGAAGAATATATTCACGGTTTGAATATAATTGCACATTAAATAAAATCCATAATTAACAATTTAAACGTCTTGCTCGAATATACAAAAATGGTGGATTTTTATAGGCACCCTTTAATTAGATTTTCTCTGATTATTCAATGACGGTAAAATATCAGACCATTTAGTCATCTTCTTTATTTATTATTAATAAAAAAACGGCTCTCAGAAAGCATCACAGCTCTTTATACGTCCTTTGTAAAAAAATGATGTCCTTTCACAATTTGAGAAATACACACCATTATAGATGTATTGGGAAAAGTTACGACTTTTCAAACATTCTAATATTGTACTGCATCATGATAATTTTGTTACTCTAGGAACCTATCTAATCAAACTCAATTAATGGGGAAAAAGAATTCATTCGTGCCATTTGATCAAGGTTAAGAATGAGTACTAGGACCAATGCCATTGAGACGTGATAATAATAATGGATAGTTTTTAAAATATTACTATCATGATAAAAACATAATGTCAAATTTTGCCAATAATCTTGTGCTGCTGATAAATTCAGCCGGTGAGATAAGTTCCATGGATGCCTCTACGGACTGGTCAATATTCCCCCGCCTCGGATCGAGTAAGATTTTTCAACTCATTAACTCGTATCCTTGATCCTAATTTCCTTACGACACCTACAAACTATTGAATCTAAGAGAAACTGAAATATGTATACATCTACAACTTCCATTCATCCAGCATCTTTTCTCGCATACATGAAAAACCAAAACTGTGAGAATATTACACGGCTGATGCTAGCTTGATACCTTACATGTAACTTAAAAAGCAAATGAAATGGAAAATCGGTGAAGAAAAATGTTGATTGATTAATTCTTTTGCTTCTGGGTATAGATGTAATCAAGATGAGCTGCAAGCGTTCTTCTCATCAGGCACTCCTCTTGCTCTATTGCTTCGCAGTTATCCTCCAGCAGCTCAACTTTCTCGGCTTCCAAAACCTAAACCAAAATTCCAGCCGTTGGATATCTGCTCAAGCTTTTAAGATTGGATTAAAGTAAAACATAAAATTCATCAAGAAGCAACCGGAGATACCTCTGATTGAGTGGTTGTTGGAGAAGAAGCGGAGAATCCTGGCGCTGGCCTGGCTTCATGTGAAGATAAGATAAAGAAGAGAAGCAGAAGAAACATAGGAAGGTTCAACAACATAGGCCTTGACATTCTTATTTAGTAGTTTTATTGGCCGAATGAAACGAAAGAATGGAAAAAAAACCAAGAGACTCTTCGGAACTAAGTTATTTATAGATCTTGAAGAAGATGCCTCCAAAGTCCACATTGCGATACAATAATGAAGATTCCCCTAAACGTACTGTCTTTCCTTTTCTATTTTTCTATTTTTTTTCCCCTCCTTCCCTTTACTCCTTTTTCACTTTCAAATAAAAGAAGAAAGATGCTCTGCGTTAAAGAGACGGGCAGGCGGCGATCTTGTCTTTTGACTTTTATTAAATCGAAGCACCTTTTATTTTATAATATTTTCAGTTACTCTCTATATTCTTAAACAAAAACAGATTATTCATCTTCATGTTAGGGTGTATTTATAAAAAAATTACTTAAAAAAGGTGCTTAACCTACTATATCAATATTCTAGACAACTAATCTTTATAAGTAACTCATAGCTTTATAAAAAGATACTTAACCAAAGTTACTTATCAAAATTTGTATTTTTTTACGAATCTCATACTATCATTACATTTTAAATAATACATAAAATATGTTTAAAATAAATATTAAATTAAGCAAAACTTTTTCATTAATCTTTCACATTATAATTTTGATTTATTTATTATTTTGAAAAATGTAATATTTCATATATAAAATATTCTAACAATAAATTGATAGATTTGATATTTGCCAAAATGGCCTCATCTTGAATAAAAGTTTTTTTTTTTTCAAAAAAAGGAAAAAGTTGCATATATTTTAAAAGTGCACAATCAATATCAATATTGGTACATCAATCCTTATAAGCACCACATGGTGCAATACAAATATAAAAGTTAAAGGGATACTTGGCATGAGAATATGTGTCAAGTACCTTTTATAAACATACTCTTATTATACCATATAATTTTTAGAGAAGAACATAGATATGCAAACTTAGGCATGGTGTGAATTTAAATGGGGATCCATACAAAACCGCACTGGTGAATCGAAAACCAAAACTAGACTCGTCTAGATTATTCCAACCTATTGAAGGACCCATTAGGGTAACAGCCAAGGTGAGTCATTGAGGTGGAATTGTCCAACCCAATGAGTCTTGACCTATTTGAAGGGGAAAGAAAACAGAAGAAGAAGAACAAGAGTGAGGAGAAGGAGGAGGAGATGAAAGAAGAATAAAAATGAACAAAAAGGTAGAATAAAATAAAAGATAAAATCAAATTAAAAATTAAATAATATTGAAAATTTAATCTAATTCATATTAATAGGGAAAAATCTATTTGCCATCCACGACATTTAATGTGTTATTATTAACAAATAAGAATAAATATGGTTTGGTATATGTAGACTTTTACTAAACAAATAATCATATTCTTAATAATGTAGAACTAGTTTTTTCTTTTTGAACTTCTCTGTAAGCTCTAAATTTTTATCCTACATTACCAATGTTATAAGTTAAGTTAGATGTAATTATATATAATTAAGTGTACATTCTTAGCTACTACTTCATAAAATGAGTTAAAAGCTATATGACTAATGGGGTAAAAGTTATATGGCTCTTATACTCCATTTTTTTACCTTAAATTTTGTTTTATTTTAATCTCAAAATTTAACTTATAAAAGAATTTAGAGGTTTCATGGTTCAAGATCCAAGAATCACACCTATGAATTAGTGGGTCTAAGACTTGGCCCAAAATTAAGACTGATGGAGAATTTAACCCAACAGGTTGGTCCTCATTTTGATTTAGGTATGGATCAATATGAACGAACTAGTATGCTATATTCATTAAAGAGGAATTGGAATTCCATTCCCCTCTTACGAATTGCATTCCCCTCTTACGAATTATTACAACATTAATTTTGATTTTTGCTTTCGAATCACAATTTTGTAGGAATTCCTATTATTTAAAATTTCTTAGTTTAATAAAAAAATCACAATTCTTTGTAAAATTTCACATTTTTTCAAAAAATAACCTTATCTTAATTTGACAACTACCACCACCATTGCTGCCTCTGTTGTCGTAGCCTTTGTCGCCACTATTACTACCACCAAAAACCACCACCACGATCACAGCTACCACCACTGCCACAATGACCACCACCCCGACCACCACCACCATGATCGTAATTGCCACTAACGTAACTACTACTGCTACTACGACCACTATCGCCATTACTACCGCCACCATTACCCCCACTGTAGCTACCATTGACCATTATTGCTGCTACCATTGACCATTATTGCTACCACCAATCAACACCACTATTGTCTATCATCACCATCGACTACCACTAACACCACTACTATTGTCGCCATCACTACTAATACCGTTGTCACCGCTGCCACTACTATTAACCTATTATTTTAAATTTTTTTTTTCACAATATTACTTTAGGGTTAGTTTATGACAAAAAAAAATGAACTAAAGGTAATTTAGTCATTAAAATTCTACTATGCATCTATTCTTAATTTATAAATGCAACTAAATAAAATAATAGGTATTATACCCTTAATAGATTTATTAGGAATTGTAATTTGATTCTCTTCTCATTCTATTTAGTAAAGTGAATGGACCTTTATATGTATATATATTTCCATAAAGAGTTATGATACGTGGTACAAAATTTTATGTTGAATCCATATGGTGACTAAGCTATGATGTGATAGTTATGAAATCAACTCTTAGTTGTAACATAAAATTCTTCCATGAGCACTTTCCACATCATTTGGCTTGTTCTTCCCTACAAACCTTTGACACAACCAACATTTTCCTTTCATGAAACAAATATTAAGAATTCCTAAACACTTGTGTAACTACTCTAATGCTAAAGTGTTGTTCACACATTCGACTTGTAGGGGTTGATAAGAGGCTAAAAACTTTAATTGGTTACAACTCACTCATAGTTAGACTTATGCAATGGCCAATTCCAAATTGTAAACTAACCGAGATGGGGATGGGCTTGAATTGGCTAACGAACTACAGGGCCCTAAGGGCCTTAGTGGTTCATCCATAAAAAACTATCAATCCAGTAAGCCCTTGAACTGGCGATTCAACGACTAGTTTGGATTTGTCTGAACTTTATTTTTTTTTTTTTTGAAAAATAAGAAACAAAACAAACACCATCATACTCATAAAGTCCAAATCAATTATTTCAAAATGAAAAAAAATATTTTAATCGAAAATAAAAGTAAACTATTTATGCGTCATTATATATCTATATAAAGTATTAGAATTATTTGGGGGGAAAAAAGGAAATACGTAAGTAGGCGACAAATTATTAACAATAATTGATGGAAATACAGAAAATTAAATTTGAAAAAAAAAAAGACATGGTTTAAGAGCCTTCGAATTGACCCAAGCCTATAGCCTTAAGGGTTGAGTCTAGTTTAACTAATCACCGACCTATGAACCAGCCCAACATATACCTCTACTCATAGCAATGAGTTACTAAACCTACCCATATTAATGAGAAACATGACTTGACTACATACATACATACATACATACATACATATATATATAAATTTATATATATATATATAGCAAATCATTTTAGGAATGGCTAGTCTAGGAGCTTATAACACCTTTATTTAAAGGTAATAGAGAGGAAATGGATTAATTATTTTCAGAATATTTCTTATTACCTTTTATATCTAAAATTGGGTATAGAAGTTTCTATTCTTAGTGACTTTATGTTCCCTCCTTCAAGGCAACAATAGTTAGGAGTGAATAAGTAATCATGTTGTATAAGGTATCCGCTCATAACTTTCTCAATCGAATAAGTTCCAAGAGGGTAATAAGAGTTATAAGGTTGCTTCTACACATAAATTTTCTAGAACTTGCTCTTGTATAGTCAGATATGGATATGGATATAAATATAAAGTCTTCCTACTCTATACCCATCCTAAAACCAATATTTAGGCACAAGTTATAAGATAAATCGTATCCATCCTATAAAAGCTTATGAAATATTATTAATAAATGAATGATAAAATTTTACTAAAAAATGAATAAAAAATACTAATATTATAATTATCTACCAATAAAATGTTATAATGACGAAGAAATAAAGGGAAAAAAAAAAAAGAATTCACTACCATAAGTTAATAAGCCTAAATAGTCAAACTTAATGCCACTAATTTTACTTTACATTCTCTATTCTTTCCCTTATTCTTCCTAGTTTACCTTTCTAGCTTTATGTTTCCAATCTTTCTCCTTGTTTTTTCTCATTTATTAAATAGAAAAATCACATACTCTTGAAACAATGATGGTAGGAATTTTTTTTTTTCTTAATTTCATAGATTTTATTGTTGGTTCTATATGTTTTGCTTTACATTTTTCATTATTTCCCTTATTCTTCCCCATTTCCCTCTCTAGCTTCATGTTTAATTCTTTCCCCTTATTTTTTCTCATTTATTAAATAGAAAGATCACATACTCTTGAACCAATGATGGTAGGAATTTTTTTTTTTTAATTTCATAGATTTTTCTATTGATTCATATGTTTTGCATATCATGACTTATAATATTACATAAATATTATTTTTTTGATATAACGTAAACTTAAAATTTATGGGAATAAAGGCAAAATTTATAGGTTCTATAAGGTACTTTGTAATATAATGTTTCTATTTTTCTTTCTTAAAATTAAATCTAACCATATGGTTCAATTTGTAAATTTTTCAAACTTAATTGAAATAGTTTGGTTTGATCTAAGGTTTGAACCATTTATAAGAAAATTACAATTTAGAAAAGAAAATTTTGTAAATGTGAAATTTCAAATGAAAATCACTGAACTTAATATTAATAATTGATCTAAAGTAAGATAAACAAGGATAAGATATGAAAATTTGATGAAATTCATGAAGAATGATAAAAAAAAAAATAAAAAAGTACAAAACAATTACATGATTTTTTTTTGTTTAATCAAACAATTTAGTTCAATTCAAAACGATTTGATTCAGTTTGGTTCCTTCCCCAAATTGAACTATGAACCAAATGATTTGCCAAAAAATCGATTTTTCAATTTGGTTCTATTTACAATTCAATTCATGGTTCTAAGGTGTTATATATAGGTTATGGTTTCAAAATTTTGGAGCTTGTATATTATAGCATAGGGTACAAAAAGAGTTTTATATCTTATCCATCTTATCAATCATCTTCATTAATTGTTACCTTATGAAAGATGAAATTTTTTAGTCTTCTCTATGGGAAGTTGAAAATTTAAGTGATGGTTAAAAAAGGTTATTTAACTTTTAATTATTTTCTAAAATATGGGCATTTGGCATTTTTTTATAATATCCTTGAACTTAATATTGTAATTAATGGTGTGAAATAAATGCCAAAAATAATTATTCCTTATAAGAAAAAAAAATTACATAAAATAAATGCTAAAATTTATATTTCTAGCCTATTTTTTTTGTAATAATCATTCTCAAAAAATAACATTTTCATTTCCCATCTATCTCATTCTAAAAGTAAAGTGCTTAAGGCATAACAGGAATTCCCTTTCTTCTCTTTTTTGTTATTTTCTTCATTTTCTATATTTTATATTATATTGTATAAATAAATATATTTAATCATATTTTTATTCAAGACATAACCTTTTCATATTTTCATTTTCTACGTATCTCTAACTAATAAAGACATGTAGTGACAACACATTGATCACGAGTATGTTTCAAGAAAATACAGACTAATTGCCAAGTTGTAAATCATATTCTCATAATTTTCCCTATTTATTTTAGATAAACTATAATAGGAGCCCCAAAATATAGAAAAGATAAATAAATAAATAACTTCGACTCATATGAAAGTTATTATTACACCAAATGCTTAGACCTAGGCATGGGTTGCCCTAACTAAGACCTGGTCCAAAACCATCGTGCTAGGTCGAGCCGAAAACTGTACCTTGCTTAACGGGTTAGAACCATCTAAAGAAGTTGACTTGGTGGTTGGTCGATAACAGGCCAAGCATGTTAACTCGAGAGAAGGGAAAAGAAAAAGATAGAAAAAAAGTCGATGTAAGGTAAAATAATAATAATAATTAAAGACAAATGGCATGCAACACCGAAGATAAAAAAAAAAAAAAAAGATAAAAATATAATTAAAAATTAAATTCCATTGAAAATTTAAACTAATTGCATGTGAATAGTAAAGAATTATTTGCCAATCATAGCATTTAATACGATGCCTATCTTGTTTGATATATATAAATTTTTACTAAAAGGAAACTCTTATTTCTTATAATATGAACTGATTTATATCTTTCTATCACCTTTATACCCTTTAAAATGTAGTAATACATTGTTAAAGTTATAGTTTAAGTTAGATTTAGTTGTATATAAATAAATATACATTTTTGACAATTACTTTAATGGATAAGCTAAAAATAATAAGGTTCTTGGACTCAATTATTTGTAGTTTAAAATTTAATTTACTTTATATTTAATAGGTGACTTCATTTTCTAAAAAGTAAAATAATAATTTAAACTGTTAATTGGTATAAGACCCTTGAACTAGAATCATTGGTTCCAAATAATTAGCCTTGGCCAAGCCAATCTCAATTTTGCAATTTTTGACTCACTGGTTCTTGTTCAATTCTGGCTAGGCTAGGATCTACCTATCCTTATGACGTGAAAATTTTTTTATTTATATGATAGTTTTATACGAATATGGCCTCTTTTCCAAAAAATATTGTAGAAAAGGGCTTATTTTTTAATAAAATACAAATACAGTGCAGTGAAGGCGCATGCTTTACATGTGCCTTCTTTACATGCACCTTCAATTGTGAGTAGTTTTAATATTGAAGGCGTATTCAATATATGCACCTTCAGTATTGCCTTCAGTTTAAATTACACACATCATTTAATTTGTGATGAAAAATAATCGTTATTAAACGTAGTAATTTCTCCCAGTCCAAAATGATAAAGTAATGTTCTTTTAAGCCTTAACTTGCAAACTGAATGGAAAGTTTGATACAGTAATCAATTACATAAAATCACAGTTAGTGGAATGCCTCAACAAAGATAGCAAGTGGGAAAGAAATAGGCATATGGGATGATCATCCAATGACCACACAAGTCGGATACAAGAAAAAATAATTGTAAATTGTAATACTAGGACAAATAAACAATGCATTAAACTATAATAGCTGATGAAAAGTAAATTATATTTCAAATAGTTAGTATATACACAAAATTTGTAATGAGTCAATGATAACATCAATACAATGGCCAAAAAAGAAGGAAACAAAAACAATAGACAAAACATATCTACTGATGCTTATGCTATGTAAAGGTCTTAACGGTATAGGAAAGAAGTGAATGCCCCCATTTATCGTATAACTGAGTAGGTTGAGAAGGTGGATTGTCGAGATCAAGTTTCCTAGGAGGAATTAGGTCAGTTAGATGGGCTAGATGTAGTTAAGTGGTGCCTTCACCTTAGATGACTATGTAGGGGTGAAACGTTGCTTTTGAGGCACAGGTAGAGTTACAAGATCAAAATGTTGTTGAAACTTGAGAGTCATGTCAAAGGTAGATCCAGCCCTGAAGTTGGATTCGACTCTTAAGATAGAGGCAACACCTAACCTAGGGTATGTGTTGTATCCCCTGTTGACCCGAGTTAATGGAAGGATGCGTATATGGTGAGATATTGTCATAGAAGTTTGCTTGATGACGTCTTACTTAAGCTTTTCCTCCTTGAACTCTAGCTTTACCCCTAGGTGGTGCACCAGGAGCTAGCATATCCTTGTCAATAAGTAATCCTTGCTCCTTGCTATGGTCCACATGGGGTGGTTCATGTACGCCCTCCTACTATAAGTAGAGGATAAGGCCACTATACTACTCAACGAAATGAAGTGCCCCATCTACAATACCTAGTGCTGTAGGATAGACAAGTACCAATCCGACACTTTTGAGCGAATGTACCTAAAATAAGTAGAAAAATAGTTGTTAGTACATATGATAGTAAATATGTATGAGTGCAAAAAAAATAATGAACGATTTTAGATATACGTACTAGTCGATCAATGATAGTTCCATCGACCGTATAATATAACGCTAGGTGATCTGTCTATACCATGGCCATTAACTCTCGTCAACCCTTTGAGAACCTTGGATGTGTACTCGGAATCCATATCTCTATCCCTAAGCCTAGATGTAAGAAGAATGTTTGTTGATTCAGTTAACATTCGTCCTACCCTAGAAGTCCAATTAGTAGAGCTGCTCTAAGGTATCGACCTCCTGTGAGACATACTGGTATCTACCAAACTGTCGAACAACATGGTTTGGAAAGCACCACTCAATGATATGGAAACATATGAGTGGTACTCAGGTAGTCCAAATGTGTCACTTAACAATACAGAAGTGAGGTAGTAACTGCAGCAACTCTTCCGTATAAGGCTCCTAAACAACCTAATGCGTACGAGAAAAAGAAAAAAAAAAAAACAATTAGTGAAACAACGATGGTTATCACTTACAAATGAGAAAAGGACAACAAAGAGGATAACTTATCATATCATACCTGTAACGTCGTTTGCATATCAAACGCTGTGTGGTACGCATCTAGGACATACATCAAATGTTGAGTCGTATCCCATACTACCCTCTATCTAGCCGCCAATGGCCTATCCCCATCAATAATAAACTCATATTGACTAAGGAAGGCAATATGTGAGAATCTATCCTAAGCCCAGACCTGCAATAAAATCGTGGCCCCTTTAAGCTCATGTGCATTAGATAATGAGGCAGAGCACAGCTATTGGTACAACTATGCCAAGCAAGCACTACCTTAGCTAAATTGTCCAACTATTGAGAACTCTTCTAGCAATGGTAAGAACATCAGATAAATAAGGCTGGAGGATTTATTCACAAATATGAATGCTCCTATCAAGCTAAGTATGTATGCATGTGCGTACTATCGAACCATCTCGTCGTCTACCCCATGGGGAAGTATCCAAAAGTGCTCCTGTAACCACATCAGAGATAAACGAACACCCCTTATCCGAGCAGGTCTTACACCCAACACTCCCTCCCCTACGTTAGCCCAACTCTCCTCATCATTCGTTTGTATTCGACCCGCCACCGCGAACCCCTTAACTAGAATTCCAAGCTGGACCTCAACATTTTGCAATATGATGGTCACCTCTCTAGTAAGTAGGTGGAACGTATGTGTCTCAAACCTCCATCTCTCGATAAGTGTCGTAATCAAATACCAATCTAACATAATAAATGGGAGCTGTACATCTCCTTAGAACTTAGCCTCTTGTATGTATGGTTCTATCCTAGGATATAAAGGAATATCCCGCTCATCTTTACGTAATGACATCTCACTATGCTACACTTATAGTGCATAGGCTACCTCCTGCACAAACATTCAATGAAGATAACAAGTAACACATCTTTAATAAAAAACTTGCTTGTAAATGATAATGACATTACTTACCTTGCCCTCCTAGATGGCCTTTGAACGGTGATTGGCTTACCTCGCAAGTACGGGTAGATCAATTGGTCGACTCCATCTATCCTGCAAACATATACAAATGTGTTTAGTAGACCAAAAAAAAAAAAAGAAATTGTTAATCATTATTCTTATACATGTATTATAATGTAATGCATATATAGAAAGGAAATATGTACCAGCCCTATTAATCTCTAAACACCTCCTACTATTATGTCCTTCCCGCCTATATGCGTTGCATCTAGTTTTATCTGACCGCTCTTGTATGTCCATCTCCATGTGATATCGCTTATGCCTAAGTTTATCTTTCTTTCGTAGTAAGTCAATGTTCGAGCGAAGATAAAGGAAGCTAACTTGCTGACAGTTCAACTCGTTACCAATCGAGTAAAAATGAGCACGGTAAAAATTTATTTGATTTAGCCACTTATACCATAGCCTTATTGCTAATTTGTTGTCCACCTTCATATTTGCTACAGTAACACATGCATGGGAGTAAGGGATCCTATATATTTGCCACTTCTGACAAGTGCAAGTATGGCCCTTGAAGTCAACTGTACATGTCCTTCCTCTTCCCTTCAATCTTGTCCTCACCATTTAACTACCAATTAAAGCATCAAAAATATCGTTCTGGAAGTTAAATGAAATGACTTAATGTGCACTTGCTTGCCTCCTCCAAGTTTCATACATTTTTAGAGCATAATCAGTGTAAGTCTTGCTAGAATTGATTACCTCCTTAGCATTCTTATGCCTCTCCCTTCAATAAGTGACACGGTTGTAAAATATTTTCTTCACTAATGCGGTGATGGATAATTCATACATTGATTTCAAAGCGGAGTTATAACTCTTGACAATGTTTGATGTTATGTATCCAAAGCGGTAACATCTATCATATGCAAGAGTCCACTTGTCCAAATCAACATTGTCAAACCACGTGAGAGCGTCCTCCTTAGCCTAGGCTAACTTCTCCATGAAACATTCAAATTTCCTTTATTATACCTAAACACCTACAAATCATACAATTTTCTTACATAATTGGTTTTTGCGAACTTTGTTGAAGTTACTAGCAACATGTCGTCGATAGTATCTCCAAACTAAAAACAGTAGTTGCTAGCCTACTAATGGTTCCTTGTATGTGAAATCAATACTGGATGCTCTATCAGATATAAGACATAAGGTTTCCCTCTTCTAGTCGACTACATGCACTTTAAACTTCCATAAGAACCACCCCTAAGTTTCTGCCAATTCTGTGTCAACAAGAGTAAATGTTAAGGGAACTATTAAATTGTCCTCATCTATGCTACAAGCTACCAACAACTTATGTTCATACTTTCCATATAAGAGTGTACCATTGACACATACAAGAGGTTCACAGTATTTGAAGGCTTTTATATATAGCCTAAATGTCTAGAAGTGAGATTGACCTTGCTTTAGCAAACCACTCCAACCCCAATCCACTTGTGTCCTCGAGTAGCTCAACTTCATTGCATTTAATAGTCTCGGCAGCTCATTATACGATTTCTTCTTGTTACTGTATACCATCTCAACAACCCTTCGCTTGGCCTAAAAAACCCTTCTATTGCTTATTATGTACTTGTACATAGCTTATACGTTAGCTATAAGATTAAGTATCTTAACATCAAGATTGTTCCGTATACTATTGATTAATAGTGTAGCCATTATATTACTATTGAGCTGAGGATGATCTTGATTTATCATCGAGTTCACATAGGTATGTAAACCCTCTAAAATTGTTTTTTTTTTAAAAGACCCTTTACTTTCTTCAAATAAGCCCATAGCCTCTACTTACAACTCTGTTCTTTCTTGTTATAGTAGATCGCATTTTCAATTAGTTTCAAAATGTCCACATGAAAATTATAGTGGTTCCTTAGGTGGAAAGACATAACTGCATCTATGAGATCCTTCTTCATGTTGAAACATACACTGACACTTAAGTCATCAAAGTTGACGATGTTGCTGCACATTTCATTAACATCTCTCTCAAATATTACGTAGTTGTTGCCATTGTACTTGTTGTTGTAAAATGGGACAGGATCTCTCATAAGCCTATCAATAGGTTTGTTTATTTATAGAAAGTCTTGAAACTGCTTATTAGACAATACTTCACCAGTTCAATGATAAAGCCTACTCGAGTCGTCACTGCGAAGTGGCTAGACTGGCACACTGCTCCTGCCAACATATATTCTCACCTGAGCCTCTCCTAAATCCTCATCATAGTCATCTTTGAGGCTAACATCATCTTCATCACCATCTCCATCATCCTCGTCACCATTTACATCTGCTGCATTCTCCCCATTATCGACATTATGTCCATGTGCATTCTCTCTACATATATATCATAAGACTCTTCATATTCGATAATAGGACCCAATGCTTCATCAAGTTGCTCTTCTATGATATTCACGTACTCGTACTTAGAAAAATCCATGTACAATTCATTCGGCTGATCCACATTTGTTTACTCTACACCAGTCATTGTTGAATACACATTGGGATCTGGAAGTATTGGATTGTTTGGCTCATGTATTTCATGCTTGTCTCGAGCATTCGATTCCCCAATGTGCCTTATGTATACTTCCTAAATACTCTGTTCCCTAAAAGACTTCGCCATCTTAATGAAATTCTCAACATCCTCACTGTCTCTAATGGTCATCAACTTATAGATAACTCCAGTATCATGGAAAAAGGGATGCCTATGTATGAGTTCAACACCACTTGAGTCAACTCTGGTGCATCTACAAATTTTCCGACTGAAATGAGAAAAGTTCAAATTTTTCCCAATTTTCAACTTCTTAATGGGCTCTTTGTCATACTCCAACCCCCAGCTACCTATCACTATATTTCCATTTGCATAGACAATAATTTTCACGGAATCTGCTATTTCTACCCTAGTAATGCCATGATGAATCAAATATTTAGATGACATTAAAAACTTTATCTACATACCGAACGATAACTTTACAAAATACACTTAATCATCTCGTTAAGTTGTGTCACGTATTATCTAACTTTAACTTCTTAATTTGACCCAACACAATAAAAACACCATATATATACATACACACACACACACACACACATACAACAATTTCCACCTATATTCTAGCATTTTTCATATCTATATTCGTTTAACTTATATACTGTAATACAAAAGGTTCCTAAATTTATACAACATATGATAAATTTTCAAGAAATATTAATAATTTATACAACTTATAGTACATCTATGATTCCAAAATTTACGTAATTAAGTAATAAATTTTTTTCTAAAAAATATTGCATAATGTTGATTACTACTAAGATAAAAAAAAAATCATACTTATAAGTTATAGATTATTACCTATTTCAAACATATACTCGCGTTAAAAAATGGTTTGGTACTTCAACTATAGGTTTTCTCGAGTTTTCTTTGTGTTTCAAAAATTTCAAAAATTGATATAGATAAGAATAGAGTATAGTAGCACAGATTGGGGTTTATATTCAGTATATACGCTTTCAGTTATAAAGAATTATACTAAAGATGCATATAATGTAATAAACATAAGCAAGTGCATGCACCTTCGTAATACTATATTCGTATTTTTCTTTTAAAAACAAGCTATTTTCTATAATATTTTCTAAAACAAGAGTCTGTATTAGTATAAAATTTTTTATATGAATTTTAAGCCGATTGGATTGTTATGGGAAAGCACTAGATTGCATTCTTTCCCCCTTTCCCTCCTCCTCTCCCTTTTCTTTTGGACAAATATCTGCTAGTTAAAGATGATTTCATTTAAAAGAATGAAAAAAATCATCAGACGATGAAGGGTGGGTAAGTGTAACTAATTCAACTTTTAATACAAAAAGTATACTAATAATAATAATAATGGAATATTGTCACCATTGATTACCTATATTGGACATTAAAAATAACTGGATTAAGTTTTCAACATACTGATCGACATAGTAATTTTATATGAAAATAATTATAACAAAAATAGTCATTTATTGTTATGTATATTTATTAAATTCTCGTGAGTATACCAACGATAAGAAGAGAATTTTTATATTTTATTAGTCTTAGAACCATGTTTAACTAATCAATTAAACAAATATGTGTTTATAAAATAAGAAGAAAGTGCGAGCAAACTTCCTTCTTTGACTTTTTTCTTTTTTTTTATTAGAAGCCTTTCCACCTAAAAAAATGGGGGAAAGAAAGTGCTAGTAAACTTGTCGTTCCCAAATTATTTTTTCGCCTTTCTTTATTATCCTGTCCTATTAGGGAACATGCTATATGGATTAGATTGTTTTGTTGGATGCTTTCAAGTCTCTAAAGGCACACTTGTAGTCTTATATGCACAACTTAACAAAATAATAGTCGTATTGTCACGATCCGAGGCTTTCTTTAGCACACAAACAGACCGTGTGATGCTTACTATCTTGCCTCTATAGTAGTAAGTAAGCCTAACTCGCACGCAACACTAGCCAACAAGGCCTAAACCTATAAGCAATATAACCAAGGAAGAAAGCCAATAGATTATAAGGGATATAAGCACGAATGAAAAAAGAAATAGTACACTTTTATTAATTCCGACGGTAATACAAAGTTACAATGTATGTGCATAAGAGTATAGTGTATGTAATAGGTGTCGTCGGTTGTGATCAACTAATGTGGTGAGTAAGAGCTTCAATCCAGAAGAGTACTCACACCATCGTAAAGAGCTTTATGGACATTATTGGGCTTGGCAGGAGGATACATTAAAATTGGTGAAATGGCAAAATTTTTTAAAAGTGGAAATTTCTAATAATAGTATGGCCTTAACTACACAAAAATAAAGTCCCTCCTTATGTTACAATGTGTACAAAAGAATAGCCCCTTGTTAGTATAAGTATCTTACAAAAAGGGACCCTGACATCCTCCCCTACTTAATTCTATTGACATCCTCGGCAATATGTACTGGAGCATAGATTTGGTAGCGAAGGTCTTCTGGCTGGCCAAGCTGACTTTCTCTCGAATAAGGGCTTTAGATCTTCTTCAATCTCCTAGTTAATATCTTCTTCTCTTCGATCTCTCCACTTAACCAAATATTCTTTATGTTCTTCTCCAGTGGAGGGATCTTTGACTTTTCACTCTGCAAGGATGTCTTTTACTGCTTGACTTAGGTTGAACTTGATCTTGACGCGTGACCGCTTGGACACACTGCAAGATGGGTTTTCCATGTTTGGATAATATGGCTTTAAGATGCTGACATGAAAGACTGGATGGACCTTCAACTACGTAGGAGGCTCGACCTTGTAGGCTCCTCTTCCAATCTTCGATATGATAAGAACTAGACCAATGTACTTTTGGATCAATCTTCTATCCTTATTCCTCAATGATCTGACTTGTTCTAAAAGAAGCTTTATGAGGACCTGATCTCTAACATTGAACTCTCTAAATTTGCAGTTTTGATCTGCCCATTTCTTCATTCTCTTAGAAGCCTTTTTAAGGTACGCTTTTGCTACTTCTAAACTCTGCTTCCAATCCCTAGTGAACTGATAAGCTCTTGGGCATCTCTTAGTGTATGGTACTACTACTGTGTAAGGTAATAATGGTTACTGACTTATAATGATCTTTATAGGGCTCTTGTTAAAGGAAGAGCTTCACTGGATGTTGAAACAAAACTAAGTGATATCCAGCAAGTCAACCTAATTCTTCTGGTTGGCACTGACAAAGTGTCGAAGGTATTCCTCCAGCAAACTATTGAATCTCTCTATTTGTCCGTTACTCTACGGATGATAGTTGGAGGTCATGCTCAATTTGAAACCCAAGAAATGGAACAACTTTGTCCAAAACTTCCCTATAAACCTAGCATCCCTATCACTCACAATATTTTGGGGTACACTCTAGAATTTCACCACATGCTTGAAGAAAAGCTGGGCTGTTTCTTCTACGCTTGAACTCTTCATGGTAGGAATGAAGGTAGCATACTTAGAGAACCTGTTAACAATAACAAAAACGGATGAGTGCTCCCCTACTTTTAGTAGGGTAATGATAAAGTCTATGGAGACGCTGTCCCATGGGTGGGAGAAGTGGCTCCAAGAGGCTTGCCATCTTTTGCCTCTCAACTTTGTCCTACTAGCAAGTTAAGTAAGTCTTGATATAAGTCATCACATTGTCCTTCATATCCGGCCAGTAATAACCCTGCTTCAACAAACTCCATGTCCTTTGCCAATTAAGATGTCCAGTCCACAAAGTATCTGGTACTCTTTCATAAGTGCCCTTCTTAAGTTGCCTGCCTTTGGGACATACAATCAGTACCCCTTTGTGTAAATAAGGTCACCTTTTACCCAAAATCTGCTCATTTTCCCTTCCTTAACCAACTGCTTGAGATTTTTGGCCAACAGGTCATGACCTATGTGTTGCTTGGTCTACTCTTGAATTGAAGTCAAGGTTTGACTCGTCAACTAGTGTGCAATCTGTGCTAAGGATGCTAAATCAGCTCACCTACTTAAAGCATTTGCCACCTGATTAGTCCATCCACTGCAGTATTCAATCTCCATATCAAACTCTGTAAGAAACTCTTGCTATGTTGCTTATTTGGCTGAAAGCTCTAATTGAGTCAATATATAGCTAGCAGCAGAATTGTCTGTCCTCACTAGAAACTTGGATCCTAGTAAATAGTGTTTCCAGGCCCTCAGACAGTAAACAATTGCAAGTAGCTCCTTTTCTTAGGTTGAGTACCTATGCTTTGTTTGATTCAGCTTCCTACTCTCATATGCCACTAGATGACCCTCTTGCATCAACACTCTACCTAATGCAATGTCTAAGGCATCCGTATAGACTTCAAAAGGCTTAGAAATGTCAGGAAGTACGAGTACTGGCTCCTTCGTCACTACAAACTTTAACTCCTCGAAGGCACTCTAACATATCTCATCCTATGACCATGCTTAGTCCTTCAATAGATCTGTGAGGGGTGTGACTTAACTGGAATATCTCTCAACAAATCTTTTGTAGTAATTTGTGAGTCCAAGGCAAGACCGTAACTCCATTACACTCTTAGGCATTGGCCATTGCCTAATGGCTTCCACCTTTGCCATATCCATTCGGATCCACCCTTCTTCAACAACATGACCTAGGAAGTTGATGCACTTTTGGGCAAAGGCACATTTCTCACACTTCATGTACAAATGATTCTCTTGCAACTTCTTGAAAATCATTCATAAGTGCTTTACATAGTCCTGTAATGTCTTGCTATACACAACAATGTCGTCTAGATAGACGACTGCAAATTTGTCGAGATATTTACAAAATACATTATTCATTAAGGTACAAAATGTTACAGGAGCATTAGTGAGACTGAAGGGCATCACCAAGAACTCATAAGCGCCATACCGAGTTACACATGTCATTTTGGGAAGAATGACCAAGCTCAGTTGGTACGGTAACAAAATGTTGATATCACCAAGCTCAGTTGCTGCTTGTGCTGTAGCCAAGTCAGTAACTCATTGCCTTTGCAACTCATTCCTAGCATAAGGCTTCAGTCCTTCTAGGAAATAGAATAGCTTATCATCTTCGGCCATGCTTTTAATGTCCAACATCAATGTTAAGAACTCATAGACATATTTTCTAATGTCATCACCCTGTCGAAGTTCCCTTAAATTCTTTCGAGCATTGTACTCAACATTCTCAAGGAAAAACTAAGTCCGTAACTTAGCCTTCAACTCGACCCATGTATCTACATGAGTGTTACCATTTTAGATATCCTCATATTTGGTGTGCCACCATAGTCTGGCATCACCAGTTAAGTACATTGCAGCCATGGTGACCTTTGATCTCTCATCATTTATCCCTACAATGGCAAAGTACTGCTTTATATCAAATAGAAAGTTCTCCAACAACTTAGAATCCTTCATGCTAGTAAATGCCTTAAGCTCAAGCATCTTTAGATGTCCTGCATGAGTAGGAACGTGAATGGGGGAAGGGATAGGAGCATTTCCCACAGCCTGAGTCAAAATAGCTACTTGTGCCCATAACTCCTCAATAGTCTCAATTGAGACACGAGTAATAACTTGTCTTCTCATGTCTTCTACTTAAGTCTCCAAGTGTTGTCTTGCCTCATTGGTCGTTACGTGCATTTCCCCTCTAAGGGTTTGCACTGTAACACCGAAATTCTCAACCATTTTGGTCATCTTAGCATTCATCTCCTGATGATTGGCCTCAACTTCAGCCACTCTTACCGACAATGTGACCAAATCATCTATCCGCTTAGACAATCCCTTGAGGATTTCTGCAAAGCTATCTAGCCTCTTGCTCACTTCCTCTTATCGTGTCATGATCGTTCTCGCTGAAATAACCTAGACTTTGATACCAACTGTCACAGTCCGAGGCTTTCTTTAGCACATAAATTGTCCATACGATGCTTACTATCTTACCTCTACAGTAGTAAGCAAGCCTAACTCATGCGCAACGTTAGCCAACAAGGCTTAAACCTGTAAGCAACACAACCAAGGAAGAAAGTCGACAGATTATAAGGGACATGGGCACAAATGGAAAAAGGAATAGCACACTTTTATTAATTCTGACGGTAATATAAAGTTACAATGTGTGTGTACGAGGGTACAATGTACATAACAAGTGCCGTCAGTCGTGATCAATTAACACAGTAAGTAAGAGCTTCAATTCAGAAGAGTACTCATACCCCTGTAAAGAGCTTTACGGATATTATTGGGCCTGGCAAGAGGAGACATTAAAATTGGTAAAATAGCACCATTTTCTAAAAGTAAAAATTTTTAATAATAGTAAGGTCTTAACTACATAAAAATAAAGTCCTCCCTTATGTTGCAAAATGTACAAAAGAGTAACCCCTTATTAGTATAAATATCTTACAAAAGGAGACCCTGACACATATCATGTGGGGTCTATAGATCACGCATGGAGATTGAATTTAGAGTCAACCTAGGAGTTGACCAGGCACCATATGCATGGAATTTGCATTTTCACTCGTTGGCAAGTTTTCCGCAATTTTTTTCTTTTTCTCCTATGTGTGTCTAATTCAAAGCACACGATACATAATTCAGTGGAAAATAATAACTGTGGAGAAACTATTGTAATTTTTTTTTACTTGCCTCAACCCTAGAATTGTCGGTTAGACAAATGTGTAATACAATTGGTAAATTTATAATATTAAAAAGAATAGACCCATGATGTCTTGAGTAATATATTTTTTCCAATGCCTTTAGAAGTTTTATTTTGTTTTCTTTTTGTTCTTTTAAATAAACATTCATCCATTAACTATACTTTCACAACCATCCCCCCCTTCCCCATCAACTACCCATGAAAAAAAAAAAACAAAACAAAACCACGTAAACAGCAATTAAACTACTACCTCAAAACATTCTAGGGGAAATTAACAGTAGCCTCCCCATTAATTACAACCACATAGCAATACTCAAATCATTAAATGATATTAGATAGAAAATATAGAACCAAGTTTTCAAAAAAAAAAAAAAAAAGACCTTGTTATCGTTGTCCATGTTGTTGTTGGCTAGTAGATTAACAGATTGATTCCCTTCATAGGTGACCCTACATAGACACTGAAAAGCAAACTAAGAGATAAAATTTAGACAATTAGCAAGGAGAGGGTAGCATAAATTTTCAACAATGTTCGCTTTTTTTCATCCATTTTAGACATTCTTACAAATCATTTTCTATAATGATCCTTTGGTAGTTCTTTCTTTTGTTATGCCAGACCTTTCCTTATTGCCTAAAACTCTACTTCTAGCGAAGAGATTTTCACCAAATGTTTTACTGCTCCTCCAAGAACTCCCCCCTAGTGATTCCTATAAATCACTCACATTCCTCCTCATTTACCAAAACGACTAGAAGCCTTATCACAATTTATTTTTACCCGTCCCATGTCCATCTTTGTCCATCCTTTAATAAATTTCCTTAGATTCGCTTCTAACCTCTTTGCTTTGTAAACTGTCCACCACTCTCCAGCTTCTTATCGAATTCTCCCCCTTCCAGTCATCTCGACTCATAGCTTGATTGAAAACTATCTTATCTCTTTCCTTCAAAATGCTATCTAGGATAAACAAAGTAAGGACTTCCTTTGTAGGGATTAATACTCTTCTAGTCTTGATATTTCCATTGGTTGTTCTTTCTTATCCATTTAAATTTCTCATTTTCATTTTCAAAGCTTGCTTTTAAATTAAAACCAAAACTTTCCTATACTTTGTTACTTTTGCTGCAATCTGGAAAGATACGCCACCTTAATTCTTTTACTCTACTACACAGAGGACAATTTGGAGTAATTTTTAGACCTTGCTTCTCAAGTATCCCAAGTAAGCAATCCATTCCGTGAAATTCTCCATAGCAGAAGTTGTATCCTGGGTATGGCTAGTGTCTTCCAAATTCATTCTCACTATTCTTGTTAAAAATTCTTGTCATCGTTTCGAAAAAGAATCTTGTAGGCTAATTTTGCTGACATTTCACAATTCACTTTATGAGGCCATATCATAACATCATTCTCTTCCCAATTATCAAATAAAATAACCATATCTAATCTTTTCTTGATGTCATCATCTAGAGGGTATTCTATAATATCTTTCTTCCATTCATTTGGGCTTACCTACACTTGTTGAACCTATAGTAGCTCATCAAATTTGTTTAATGACCTGTATAGTCTACTATCTACTTTACCTTCTATGGTCCATCTATCCCTCCAAAAGAAAGTTGATTTGCTATTCTTGATTTCCACCTTTGCATTCTAATCAATCTAACTTCTCACCTTGCTTAGCTCTTTAAAGAATAGAAATCCTTTCTTCTTTCCCTTTCTTTTCTCTTCCAATTTATACTTTTGATTTATTAATTTCACCCATAAGACATTCTTTCTACCCATCTCTATAACAATTTTGCAAAGTTAGTTTTATTCCTTTTCTTTATGTCAAATGGGCTAACCCACCATACTCTTTCAATTGTTTGACCTTATCCCATTCTATCCAGTGCTATTTCATCACTCCATCTACGAATCCCCAAAAGAAGTCCCTATGGGCCTTTTCAATCTAATTTGTAATCGCTTTTGGAAAAGGGGTCACTTGAAAGTAATAATTTGAGATACTTTCCAGGACTGAAGTCATGAGAAGCTTATGTCTTGCCATGCTTAGCGTATTTTCTTTCCAACCAAGTAGCTTTCTCAAAGATTAAATTGAAGTCACATTCCTTGAGTTTGCCTCCTTCTCTTATTGGTATTCTTAGTTATTTACTAATTTCTATATTTGGTTTAATACCAAAAATATCACTCGCTTTTCCTTCAATCTCCTTACTTGAATTACATGACAAAATAATGCAAGACATTTCATAATTAACTTTTTGTCTTGACATCCTTCTAAAATACTCCATGGCTTTTATCATTTGAGTTTCATTTCTTTCCAAAGCTTCACCCATTTATAGTAGGTCATCTATAAGAACATGTGCGATAGGATTATCTCAATTCTCCTTAATCTTATTGGAATCCAACTTTTCTCCTCAATCATCCCATGAATCATTCTACTAAGCAATTCCATAACAAGAATGAACAAGTATGATAAAAGTGTATTACTTTGCTACAAGCCCCTACTTGATGCAAACATTCCATCATAGATCCATTAATCAAAACTTGATATGTGGTAGAAGCAAGGAAAGAACTAATAAGATTTATCTAATTCTTTTGGGAAATTTAGACTCTTTAGTACACACCATACAAGATCCCTCTTGACTTTCTCATAAGCCTTCTATAGATTTAACTTTACTACCATCCAACTCCCTTTCCTCCTTTTAAAAATTCAAAGAGTGCAAAACTTCTTGAAAAATTATTATATTCTCCTTAGTTGCTCTTCTCAAATCAAAACTTGCTTGTTTTGGCTGATGATCTCGTTAAGCATGGGCCTTAGCCTATTTATAGCAACTTACTAACTATTTTGTACATAATTGTACATAAGCTTATTTCCCTATGATCTTTGACTTTATTAGTACCTAAGATTTTTGCTATAAGGACAACTAAGGTCATATTCATTTCCTCCAACATGAATTCTATTCTAAAGATGTTTTCTACTATGTTACAAATTGTTTTCCTAGCGATCTGATGTGAATCTAACCTCTAAGTCACAAATACCGACCTATCTGCACAATGTGACAGCCAACCTCTCCTGAAGCTCTACTATCCTTAGAATTAAGAATGCTAAACTCTAGTTTACTAACTTGAGGCTGACTAAAGGGACTATAGAACTTAGTTACTCGAGTACTTGGTAGATGGTCGAACAAAGATGAGTTAGAATATGCTTAAGGATTTTAACCTCATTGCATACCAAGGTACCACACCCTTATCTAAGCTTTAGACACTTAGTCAAGCTATAACCTATACTTAACTAGCATTGACCTATCAGTCTTCCCTCTATTCTCTGGATGTTCAAGTTAGCCTAGCCTTTAGAATGTCGAGATTAGACTAGTTCGGCACCCAATAGCTTGGATCGTAGTAACTTGTCTTTACTTCTAGAATGCCTAGTCATTGAATGATGGGCATGTGTCTCACCAAGAATGAGAAGGAATCTGCTAACAAAAGCTTCTTTTATCATGATTTCCTTTTGTGTCCTTAATTATTCCTTGTATTTTACTCATTTTAGAATGTAAGGAGCCCTAATTTTTTAGTATTTAAACCTTTGTAAGATACAGCTATTGATAGTAGATTTTCATCCATATACCTAGTTGTTCAGCACAATACCAACCTATCATAAATTGGGAGTTACATCAAGTACAATGATTATACTCTTAATTGAGCCTTACTATGGCTCTCACTTAATCGACACCATTAGATCAGCACTTCAACCATGGACCTTTTGCTAAAGCTTCTACAGCTTGCTACAATTCTCCTGACCAACGTTTCCTATGGCCAAATCACTAAGCTTGGCTCATCAAGTTCAAATATTCAAATATCAAAATAAAGGTATGAGCAGTTTGATAGTTATCCAGACAATAATTGCTCAACCACCTACTTTTCCCTACAACTTGTACATAGTTAAATGTAGGAGATGCTACTTGTCATTAGCAATTCAACTACCTTCCAATACAGTTATCGGACAAAAGTTTATAAATATGAGATATTAACCTTTGTAAGAGCTTTTTAAACACTCTAAATACTTAATTACTCACTTCTTTTGTGCTTAAAACATATATCTGATTTAAGCATCAAAGTGACTACACTAGACTAGCCTCATCACCTCCAAAGCTTAACTTTTGCTCTTTTGTAGATTACAAACACCAACTCAAGTTTTGAAACAACAACAACCATAATCATCATCTTGTCTTGAGTATTACTAGGTATGTTCTCTTTACTAAGCTCGTGTGCCTCAATTTCCTATTACTCTCATCTAGTTCCTACCTTAGTTAGGAATAAGTGATAGGTGCCTATACTACTACCACTCGTAAGTTAAAATGATGAGTAATGTAAGCTTAATTGGAACACTAGTGAGTCATATTTTCGGTTTAGCCATTAGATTGTGCTAGAAAACCCCTTCCATTCCAGATCTTTGATTATTATGATTATGAAAACATGGACCAAGTTAGATTGGCCAACTTCAAATTCATAGGGTATGCAGCTATGTGGTGGAAGAGGTTGCAAGTCGTGAAGAGGTGGTATAACGATCCTAAAGGAGGCTTGGTAGGATTATTTAAAATCTTTATATCACGTATGTACCCATGATATGAAAACTGCCTTACAAGTTAAAGATTACAAGACTCTAACTAATTAATTTCTATGACTTTCAATGGATAATTTATTATTTTAACTTAAAATATAAACGACTATGGATCCTCAATATTCCACAATGCATCAGAACCGTAGATAATCACTATCTCCTATCAAACAAAGAGACTAGGTATGTAAATTTTAAATACTTCTATGAGATATCAATTATAAAAGTATCATCTAGCTATATACATTATCTTTTTATTCCTACTTGTCTGTTATTCTACTAGCTAAAATACTCTACACTTGAGGCTTAACCTAAATCCTAACTTTTGGATAACCTCCAAATGAAACTATAAGGGGATAAGCTACATCCAACTTAAAGAGATATTTCTCCTATTACACCTTTCAAATAAAAGTAAGCAAGTTAAATTAATAACTATATAAATACAAACAAGTCGTATGTGAGGCAACAACCATGTATATATAGCCATTTGGAAACTATATATAGCCTGGATTTCCAAACTCCATAGCCAGGGTTAGAGATGATGGTCCATTAGACCCAAGTTCCAATCACTCCAACTTCCAATCCACCAAATAACCTCATACGACAATCAATATTTTCCTTTTTCTTTTTCTTTTTTTTATTTAGCTTATGCCGTAAGTGTAGATGCATGTAGCAAATGCAGTCTACTTACCCCTAAGCGATGGACTCTAGGACTCAACCCATTACTATGCGGTTGGTGTCTTTAGTACCTAGTAAGCTCATAGTTAGGGTAGGGCCATGTTGCATATGTGCACCATATGAAAGCTCAGATATAATAATCACGATCCCTGTAAGACCCCTCCATCCTATACATGTAGTGTGATGGCTAATAAGTCCCTACTAATGCATGGTATGCATGACCATTGAATTTATTAAGTCAAATATAGTTAGGTTTATTTTATTGAAGTGGCCAAATAATCATCGCAGATGATCATCCTATCAAAAAGATACTATTAATTTATCACTCAATTCGGTTCATATTTCTTATGATATTTTAGCAATTGAGGCAAGCAATAACCAATCACATACACAATTCCCAACTTCCCATGCAACCAGTTAATGGTAGTTATGCAATTAAGCACAACTAATCTACAAGCATAATCAATTATAATAGTCATCGAAATACTCATTTGACCATGGTGAACTATAGGTTGTAGCAATATGTAGGCAGGTCCAAATCAATGTCAGGATCACCCAAAATAATCATGAGGGAGTATGAATAAGAAAAGGGAAATTTCCTATTAAGTTAACTATTTTCACTATAATTTCCGGTTTTGACTTAAATTTGTTTATATCATAACTTTCTCATTTTAACTCAAATTTTCAAGTTCTTATAGTCATTTTCCATCATTTTTTAACATAGATTATTGTGGTGTGGTCCATTTGACATATTGTAACCATAATTTTTGGTATTGGTCTAGAAAGTTACAGAACTCTAAATTGTTGGGCTTATTGGTTCCATTTTTCATGATTTTGGTATCTAGTTTCTATTCCTCTAATCCTTAGTGGGTTTTAAATTCTTATTTAGGCCTTTGAATGTATTTAAGATTGACTCTTCATGAGTCCATGTTTAATTTTTTTTTCTAACTTTAGCTTTTTACTCTTAGTGTCTCTTAGTTGGGCTTTTGGGCCTTATTGCTAAAGTTTATTAAGTTGGGTCTTCTATTGGTTCTTTTGGGCCTTTTAATTGGTTATGTTAGACCTTAAATCTTATTCATGAAATCTGGAAATCTTGGTTCTTTAACTCTTTAAGATCAAAGCTTTTTCGATTTGACCTATTTTGTAGTTTTCGGTCCGTTTTAACCATTTAGGGCCTATGACTTAAGCTCGACATGTTTATTTGAGTCTAAAAATTATTTAATCATATTTCTAAATAACCTTTTTTAAGTTGGGGTTAGTTCTATCCAATGCATTTTTGGGGCTTGTTAGGGACGGTTTTAGCCCATAAAGCGTTTTTGACTTGATTTTGCCTTCTAATATCTTAGTATGATATCTACATTACTTGGGTGAGTCTTAAATTACTTTAATCTTATCTAAAACATTATTATAGGTGAATATTAATGTGGGGTTAGATTTTTAAAGGTCTTGTTAAGCTTTCCAATGATCATTTTTCTCAAGATTTTTGTCTAAATAACATATATATATATATATATATATGTATATATATATCCTAAAAGGGCATGAAGAAATATTTCTAAGCTAAGTTAACATGAATAAGACTAAGGGAACTTAGAGATACCCTTAAAACGTCTCACATCTAGCATACATACATGAGTAAAGTAGAGTTTTGCTTTACCATCTTGCAAAATATAAGCTTACATTTTTGCTCATAAAGACGTATGCTCAAGCCCTCATAGTATACATAAAGGATTTTTCCTCATAACTACTTCTAAAAGAGTTTAGAAACTTATAAAACTCTAACAAAACGTATATATACATTTTTATACCCTCATTTTGATCCTAAAACATATCCTAAAAGAAAACATAAAAAGGAAAGCTAGTGGAGGAGATTTTACTACACTTGGTGAAAGAGATGGGTGATGCCTTGATGGTGGCTCTTCTTACTTTGTCTCCTTTTCCTTTGGTGTCCTTAGCCTCCTTCCTCTAATTAGCTTCCTTACTTAAACTCCCTTGGTGTGATGAAGCAAAATAAAATAAAATAATAGATAGGATGGTGGTGTTTGCTAGATGGGGTGTTGGCTTATAAGGAAGGCTTGTATGATTTTTGTTTTCTTGTAAAATGTAAAAACTTAGATGGAAGTATGGTGGATGTTCTTTGTGATTTTTGGAGTCCGAATGAAAATAAAATGAAGTGTGGATGTTGGTAATAGATGAGTGGCTGGTTGGGAATTGGAAAAGGAGAAGTGTTGTGTGTTTTTGAAAATGTGAAATATGGAATGAAGGAACATAAAGTTGATAGGAAAAGGAAGAGGAAAGTGGCTGGTTAGGAAATGAAATGCATGGGGTTTTCATTATTTCAACTTTTGAGTATTGATAGGATGGATTGATAAGGTGAGATGATAAGTTAAATAGGGGTATGGGTATGATATTCTTAGGTTGACAAAATGGGGTAGCTAGGAAATGATTGTTCTTAAAATGAAAAAAACAAGATTTGGAAATTGAAAATGGGGAAAGGGGTGAGATGTAGCTGCACTTTTATGTGTAGTTGTAGATACCTTATTTTCACTCCCTTTTTATTTTTAAAATTTTTAGGATAGGGTGAAGGATCCTAAATTTTGGAAAAGCCAAAAAAATAGGAAATACAAAAAAAAAAATATAAAATTACAAAAAATTGAAAAGTCATAAAAAATAGAAAAAATAGAAGATTTAGGAAGTTTAGAAAATAATAATATTTTTAAATGGTTTAATAAAATAGAATTTTTAATTTAGATAAAATAAGGAAAGGGTCATTAAGATTGGACTTAGATTCAAATTTAGCCTAGGTAGACCTTATTCATATGTGCAATTTAACTACAAATATAAACAAGGCACAAGCCAACAGCTTAATGGATAAATACTTGAGTTTAGTATCTCATTAGAACTAAAAGTCATAGGTTCGAATCTTATCAGGCACAAAGTGCCTTTTTTTTTTTAAAGGAAAAGTATATATAATAATAATAATAATAGAAATCTTAATGTACAATTAAGATTGGACTTTTACACCACTTAATCAATAGGTATCCAATTTTATTTTTAGCTTATTTTATTCTTAAAAAAAAAAAAAGAGTTTGTTTGGATTGAACCAAGTTTGCCTAGTTCACAACATTGCAAAATAGGGTTTAGCCTTGATTATAGCGAAGAAGATAGAGGAAGTACTATTGCACACCCTTTCTTTTTGTAACGTGCATGTAGGGGTACGTGATACATACCCAACATGTGGCCTACAGCCCCCTTTCCTTCTTCTTCCTCGATTTTCTTCCAAATTTTCAGTTCTTGCTTTTTTATTTCCTTAACACGGAGTTACCATTTTAAAGGCTCTTTTAATGTGATTTTTACATGATTCCATACAATTTCTTGCTAAAATCACGTATAATATATAGCTTAATTTTGAACTAAATTAAAAACATGTCCAAATTCAAAGGATTACGCAAAGGAAATCGAACTGAAAAATGAAGAAAACTCATGTCATAGGTTAAAAATCATTAATTCAAATGAATAAAGGACTCCTATTTGTAGTAATCCATCACTGATTATGCTTAGAAAGTTTGAAAAACGAATTAATTCAAAGATTTGAATTAATTAGGAAAGTAGATCATTCCTAAGGACAAAAGAGAATTAGAAATCATCACTTTCTCGATCTCTCTTCATGATCTACTTTCCCTCCCCCTTTCTCTCTCTCTCTCTCTCTCTCTCTAGGCCTCCTCGTCTAAAACCACCACCACCACTAACTTCATAGTGGTCTAAGACCTAAACCTCTACCCTCTCGCAAACCACAACTAGCATCACTTGAACCTACAATCCACTACCATTAGCCACCATCTCCAATAACTACCTTAACCACCTCAACTTACCACGGGGTTTGTCCTACACCCCTTCCCCCTTAAATCCCAATCCAAAAAATACAAAAATCCTTTCACCCCTTCAATTCAACGTTTAAATCGCCCTAAATCAACCCTATGGTACTACTTTTGAAGAAGAGTTTGGAGCCGACTTGAACCTGACTTGGATCTGACCCAAACCTAAATCGACTTGAATACGCTCTATGATCTGCACCTATGTCCGTCTCCTCTAATCCGGCCTTCATTTGCTATTTAGATTATTTATTTTGGTGTTTAGTTCGTATGATTTTTTTTATTATTATTTTTTGTGTAAATGTAAATGTAATAAAAAAAAAAGAAAAAAAAGGAAAAACTGAAGATAGAAAAAAGAGTAGAAAAAGGAAAAAGAAAAAGAAAATGAGACTGGTAAGACATGAATAAAGAATAATAAATAAAATAGAATAAAATAAAAATAAAATGAGAATTCAGTAAATTATTTTACCACTTAGAAAACCTTTTTCTTAATGAAAATAAAATAAAATGAATCCTTTTCGAAATTAGGACCTTTAGAATTTTCGAAAATCTAGTAAACAAAGTTTTGGTCCCTTTTTTTTTAAGCTTTCCTTAAATGAACCAAATCAAATTAAAAACGTAAACCCGATATCTTTCAAAAATTAAAATTAACTAACTCGCTTAAATTTTTTTGAATGAATTACGAAAGTCTAATTTCAAATAGTGGATACGTAAGCACTAATACGTATAGGGCGACTTAAAATATGGAAAAAATTTATCTTTCCCCTTTAATAGATAATTCTTTAAATTCTTATTTTTTTTGTAAATAGGTATAATTTAGTTATCGCTTATAAATAAACATTATTAGAATGGGTATTCGAAAAGTAAAATAAAATTCAAAAAGTTAAAAGTGATAACTGTGTAAGGTTTAATAAGATAGCCCTTAGATCTAAATCTTTATTTTTAAAAACCGTTTAAAAATTGATTTTATCGAAAAATTAGTAGCTAAGTTATAACCAATCCACCCAATTGGTTATAACTTAACTCTTTTTCTCAATTCCGATCAGGTGGTAATTCCAAAATATTTTCAAAGTTAAAAGAATTGATTTTCTTTAAACTATAGTCGAGGGTCAGCAATAAATGGGCAAGGTTTAATATTGATCAATTTAAAGAAGACTAATTTATAAAAACCAGGAAGAAAACCAAGCTCGACAACATGGCGACTCTACTGAGGATGTCAAGAAGGCTAGCCACTTAAATACATTTCAAAATTAAAATTGCCTTTTAAAATACCCATATTATTTTTTTGTTTATTTATTATAAACTTCATGCACATACTTTTCTTTGTTTGCCATATTTATTTTGCATACAACATGCATCAATACATGAGGGGGGGTTATTCATTTGTTGCATCAAAGATGCAGGGCAGATGCAGTCAGGCCTAGGTCGTCTTAGGACCTTAGGAGTGGGGCCATTGTGTAGGCTTCGGGTATAGTGGTGTAATCATCTCTCAGGATTGATTAAGCCACCTCACTTAAGCTTGATGTGACCAATGAAAGTGTTTTCTAAAAACAAGTGAGGTCACAAAGCTTAAGGACCTTTCAAAACCTACCCTAGTTGTATATACTCCCCTTTAAGCTTGAGTTTATACACTACTCTTAGGAATTGTATCCCTACTAATTGTTCAAGAGTTTTAATGCAATTAAGTTTTTGAAAATAACAATAGGGTTGCAACTTAAGGAGTAATATATTAACCCAAACAATCCTAACATCTGCATATTTCCACATACTTTCTTTTGTTGCATTGATGAGTGATTCTTGTCCATAAAATGTGTACACCTAGAATGGCAAATAACCAAGCAAATGATTAGAGAATTGATAGGATATAAGACATCTCTAAGATTTACAAGCAATTGCTAAAAGATGACATTTCCTACTTGAAGGAAAAGCTTGAGTGCTCTAAAGCTCACAACTGAGCCTTAAGGGCCCTTCTAAGATAAGTCATTAGGGAAACCTATGAAATGATAGGGGACCTTAAGGCTCATCTGCGAGACTTAATTTAGGGTTTTTTCCAACTCATATCTAGAGAGCTTAGAATAAATATCAAGTTCCAAAATAAATGATAGGTTCTCTACCTTTGTTTTCTATATTCTAATCTTTTACAATAATAAAAGTTCTCTTTAGTTCATTATTCTTCATTCTTTAGCATTCCTTTCTTTGTAAATAGTCTTTCAATAGGCAGTTATCTAATCACTATTTTCCTCCCATTTAGGGAAATGTAAAATCTTATAAACTTATAAATAAAAACCTAAAAATCACTATCCTTATTTATAAATTTTTTTCTCAATTTTTGTGAAATAAAACTTTATCTTTCTCTCTCTTTAAAAAAATAGAGAAGAAAAAAAAAATTGAAAAAATGAAAATGAAAAGAAAAGTTTCTAACAGCTATAAATCCTTTTAGGCTCAAGGAGCCAACTTAAGCTCAAGCCTTTGGCTCACTCAAGTAGCTAGCCCAAATACTTAGCTTCCAACCCACACAAGGCCCTTCGACATACTAAGGAAGCCAACATGAGTCCCTTGGCCCATTCAACCAAAAACTAGCCCTTTAGCCCATTCAATCTAAACATTAACCTCGAGCTCACTTAGGAAACCTACCCAAACATAAGCCACTTGGCCTATTAAGACAGCCGATCCGAACATAAACCATAGCCCATCAAGGTAGCTGACCCAAACACAACCCCTAACCTATAAAGGTAACCAAGCTAAGCTAAAACCCTTGGTATATTTAGAAAGCAAAGCCTAATTAGGAATTAATCCAAAACACAAAATCAAATATTGGGGTATGTTTTGAGAAACTAGGGGGCATAGTCAATCTCTACCGTAGGCCGAATAAAAAATATACTCCTCTTTAAGGAATTGGTAACTCATCTTTAGGAATGTTTAGGATGAGAAGATGCAAATTATATCATATACACTAATCCTTAAAACACTTTGAGAGTTGAGTGATATAATGGTAAGGATATTTCGGACTCATTCCTTAAAGAAGGTCTATTTTGAATGTGATGTGTAGATTAAAGTGAAGTTAGGCATTCATTTTCAAATCCTATTAGACCTATTTGGAGAATTTTCAAATTTAAACCTTGTTAAGAACCACTCTACAATGGGGCAATTCGGAGTTTAGGGTTATTGATTAGGAGATAAGAGTAAAATTAGTTTATGCTTGCTTAAGTAACAAAAATGACTTTTGTTCTTGATAAATTATTTTTCTTTGAAATGAAGAAGAGCTAATTCGTTTTCAAACACTCGAGCTTATACATACCTCACCCAAGCCCATACATTAGAAATCCATGAATCGCTTAAAAAGGCAAAAACTCGATAATAGAGACAATAACTCTTGAGGCTAAAAGAAAAGAGAGAGCAGTAAGAGATAATGGGGAAAAGTAATTAAAAAGAGAAAAAAAAAATGATAGCAAGAAAAAAGAAGAAAAGAGGCTTAAAAATTGGGCCTACATGTAAGATGAAATGCCCTACGAGATATATCACATCCTAATAAGGGTAGCAAAACTGAATCAAAAGCCAAGAATCAAGGCCCAAGCAGTCCTAAAAACACAAGGCCTTAAATCACATTCCAAAGCCTAGAAACCCAAAATCTCTATATCCACTTTGAAGCCTCTCTTACCTATGTTGAATCACGCAAGGTCTTCTTACCCACAATACCATCCTTACGCAGTAAAAGCTCTTCTGATCTTAGAAGATAATTTATCTTTAATAAAAATTGTTTTTGAAACTCGAGCCAAGATAGTTCTAATTTTTCCTTAAGGTTCTTGACTTATATATCCAGGATAAATAAGAGGATTTCTTTCCAAAATAGGCCTTCTTAGTAGTCCTTTTTGAAACCCTTTAGCCAAAAGCCTAAATTCATGTTGTTGAATAGAAAAAGACCTAACAGATTGATCAAAGTGTGTCACCTACAAAATGGACTATAATTTTTGGAATTGTAGTTAAGAGCATACTCTTGATCGAAAGCTAGCAAGGAAGCTCTCTTTAACTAAGTTAATGATGGGTTGCCTTTTTCTTAAGAAAGAAATGTTTAACATCACAAAGCCCCATGAGAAATCCTTAGGGTCAAGGGCATTGAGAAACCCTACATGATTACTAAGGATAGGGGTGATTATAAGCTTGTTTATTAAATAAGAATTTATACCCGTTGGCCAACTTTCAAAAAAAGAAGAAGAAGAAGAAGAAAGTAGAGAAAGGAGAGAAAATAAAGGCTTGTCACGATTTTTTTTTTTTTGGCCCATTTTTCAAATCCATGTTAGCTTGAGTAGCCAAGCTTTTAATTCACATCATCCACTTCCTTTTTAATGTGGTCATACTTTTTAAATTAACCATAATAGTCTAGATCATTCTTCCCTAATGTAATTTTTAATGTCTATTAACTCTTTTTCAAATCAAGAGACCTATCCGTAATGCCTTTTTCATGAATGGTTTTCCAATAATTTCCTTATAAATATTTTTCTAAGTCAAGAAGTTTTTCAAATTTGCTACTTTCCTTACTTTACTTCTTCAATCATTCATCAACTTTTCTTAAGGTTCAAGCCAGCTCTTATAGCGTAATCCCCTCTTCTAGTCTTGTTAGGCTTTTAGCTAACCTTTTAAGTGCTGTCCTATCTTTCATTATGAGATTTTAGCTAGCATTTATAGGGTTAATCCCTTTTTTATTCTTTTGAGGGATTTAGCCAGTCTTTAGGGTATTTCCCTGTCTTTCATTCTTGAGATTCTAACTAACTCTTAGAGCAATATCCCCTCTTTTATTCTTTTTAGGTGTCTAACCAGCCTTTAAAGCGCTGTCTCATCTTTCATTTTAGAGATTTCAACTAGCTTTTAGAGTGTTAACCCACTCTTTTATTCTTTTTAGGGTTCTAGTCAACTTTCAAAGCACTACCCCTTCTTTCGTCAATTCCCTTTAAGGTTTTAGTGAGCCCATAGGGCCATTCTCTTCACCAAGTTTTTAACAAGCCCATAGGTTACTTTCCTTCATTAGATTCTTTTTAGCAAGCCTATAGGTGCTTTCCTTTAGTAATTTCTCTCAAGCAAGACTATAGGGTGCTTCTTTTCTTCATCAATTCTTTTAGTGAGCCTATAGGGTGCTTCTTTTCCTTAAGTTCTTAGCGAGCCCATACTTCTCTTCATCAAGCCCGTAAGACGTTTTCTTTTACCATTTTTCTCTTAAGTGAGCCCATAGGGCATTTCCCTTCATCAAGCCTATAAGAGTACTTCCCTTCACCAATTTCTCTTCACCAAGCCCATAAGAGCACTAATTCCTTTTAATGAGCTCGTAGGGCGCTTTTTCAATTCCAAATTTAAGGTTGCTATTCTACCAAAGACGTTCATGACTAAGTTAGTTAGCTTAGTGAGGTACTATCAGGTTTCAATGTAGGGTCTTAGCCAGCTCAATGAGCGCTTCGCCCATTCACCTAGGATAGTCAGCTCAAAGGAACACTTCTAGGTTTGTCTCGAATTGATTCCAAATTTAAGGTTGCTATTCTACCAAAAATACTTCCGCCTAGGTTAGTTAGCTCAGTAGGGCACTACTAGGTTTCAATTTAAGTCTTAGTCAACTCAAGGAGTGCTTCACCCATTTACCTAGGATAGTCAGCTTAGAGGAGCACTTCCAAGTTTGTCTCGAATTGATTCAAAATTTAAGGTTGCTAGTTTACTAGAGATGCTCCCTCCTAGGTTAGTTCGCTCAGTAATGCACTCTTAAGTTTCTCTTTAGGATTTTAGCCAGCTCAAGGAGTACTTTACCCATTTACTTAGGATAGTCAGCTTACAGGAGCACTTCCAAGCTTGTCTCGAATCGATTATAAATTTAAGGTTTCTAATCTACTAAAGATACTTCCACCTATGATAGTTAGCTCAAATGAGCACTACTAGATTTCAATTTAAGGTCTTAGTCAACTTAAGGAGTACTTACCCATCTCATTCATTTTAAGGTCTTAGCCAGTTAGTTAGTTAGTTTATAGGTGTACGACCAAGTCTTCAACATCTCTTAGGGTCTTAGCTAACTTTAAGAGCACTTCACCCATTTCACCTTAATTAGTCAGCTCATAGGGACACGACCAAGTTTTCAACATCTCTTAAGGTCTTAGCCAGCTTAAGGAGTGATTCACCCATTTCACCATAGTTAGTAAACTCATAGGGCCACGACCAAGTTTTTAACATCTCTTTAGGGTCTCAACTAGCGCTAGAAGCGTTTCACTCATTTCACCTTAATTAGTTAGCTTATAGGGGCATGACTAAGTTTTCAATATCTATTAAGGGTCTTAACTAACTCTAGGAGCGCTTCACCCGTTTCATCTTAGTTAGTTAGCTTATAGGGGCACAACCAAGTTTTTGACATCTCTTTAGGGTCTTAACTAGTTCTAAGAGCACTTCACCTGTTTCATCTTGGTTAGTTAGCTCATAAGGGCACGACTAAGTTTTCGACATCTTTTTAAGGTCTTAACCAGCTCGAGTAGTGCTTCACCCATTTTATCCTGGTTAGTTATCATATAGAGGCACAACCAAGTTTTCAACATCTCTTTAGGGTTTTAGTTAGCTCAAGGAGTACTTTACTTATCTCATCTTAGTTAGTCAACTCATAGGGGAATGACCAAGTTTTCAACATCCCATCTTAACGAGCACTTCACCCATCTCATCATGGTTAGACAACTCATAGGGGCATGACTAAGTTTTCAACATCTCTTTGGGTCTTAGCTAGCTTAGAGAGTGCTTCACTCGTTTCATCTTGGTTAGTTAGCTCATAGGGGCACAACCAAGTTTTCAACATCTTTTAGGGCCTTAGCCAACTCAAGGAGCACTTCGCTCGTTTCATTATGGTAAGTCAGCTCATAGGGGCATAACCAGGTTTTTAATATTTCTTTAGGGTCTTAGCCAACTCTAGGAACGCATCACCCATTTCATCTTAGTTAGTCAACTCATAGGGATACGACCAAGTTTTCAACATTTCTTTAGGGTCTTAACCGGCTTTAGCAGCGCTTCACCTATTTCATTTTTGTTAGTCAACTCATAGGGGCACAACTAAGTTTTCAATATTTTTTTAGGGTATTAGCCAACTCAAGGAGTGCTTCACTTGTTACATCTTGGTTAGTTTTTTCATAGGGGTACCACCAAGTTTTCAACATCTCTTTAGGGTCTTAACTAGCTTAAGGAGCGTTTCACTCGTCTCATCTTGGTTAGTCAGTTCATAGGGGCACAACCAAGTTTTTAACATCTTTTTAAGGTCATAGCGAGCTTTACGAGTGCTTCCCCCCTTTCATCTTAGTTAGTTAACTCATTGGGGCATAACTAAGTTTTCAACATCTCTTTAGGGTCTTAGCCAGCTCAAGGAATGCTTAACCTGTCTCATCTTAGTTAGTCAGCTTATCGGGGCATAATCAAGTTTTTAACATCTCTTTAGGACCTTAGCTAGCTCATGTAGCACTTTACTAGTCTCATCTTAGTTAGTCTACTCATTGGGGTACGACCAAGTTTTCAACATCTCTTTAGGGTTTTCGCTAACTCTAGGAGCACTTCACCCATCTCATCTTGGTTATTCAGTTCATTGGGGCGCAACCAAGTTTTCAATATCTCTTTAGGGTCATAGCTAACTTAAGGAGTGCTTCACCTATCTCATTGTGGTTCATTAGGTCAGAAGGGCATAACTAAGTTTTTAACATCTTTTTAAGGTCTTGGCTAGCTCTAAGAGTGCTTCACCCATCTCATCTTGGTTAGTCAGCTCATAGGGGCATGACTAAGTTTTCAACATCTCTTTAAGGTCTTAGCTAGCTTCAGGAGTGCTTTACCCATCTCATCTTGGTTAGTCAACTCATAGTGGAATGACTAAGTTTTCAACATCTCTTTAAGGTCTTAGCCAACTCAAGGAGCACTTTGCCCATCTCATCTTGGTTAGTCAACTCATAAAAGCACGACCAAGTTTTTAACATTTCTTTTGCATCTTTGCCAGCTTTAGGAGTGCTTTGCTCGTTTCATCTTAGTTAGTTAGCTAATAGGAGCACGACCAAGTTTTCAACATCTTTTTAGGGTCTCAGCCAACTCAAGGAGTGCTTCGCCAGTCTCATCTTAGTTAATCAAATCATAGGGGCATAACTAAGTTTTCAACATCTCTTTAGGGCCTTAACGATCTCTAGGAGTACTTAGCCCATTTCATCTTGGTTAGTTAGCTCATAGTGGTACGACCAAGTTTTCAACATCTTTTTATGGTCTTACCTAATTCATGGAGCATTTCGCCAATCTCATATTGGTTAGTCAACTCATAGGGGTACAACCAAGTTTTCAACATCTCTTTAGGGTCTTAACTTGCTCAAGAAATGCTTACCCATTCACCCTGGTTCATTAGCTCATAAGGGTATGACCTGACTTCAATTCCTCTTTTAATCTATCAGCCAACTCTTAGAGTGTCTCCTCTTTCTTTTCACTATTCACCAAAATCCCCAGCGGACTAAACTTAGGATAGCTAACTAGGGTGTTCCTTAGGACAAATTCTACCCTTAGGGTAAAAATAGTTTCTTATTTAACTTTGTGGTAAAGTTTTACTCAAACTTCACTATAAAGAAGAGCAGCTTTAGACACCCCATTTTTGCCACCTTTTTATTTAAACATTTTTTAAGATAGGGTGAAAAGTCTTAAATTTTGGGAAAGCCAAAAAAATAAGAAATATAAAAAAAATTGAAAAAATAGAGGATTTAGGAAGTTTAGAAAATAATAAATTTTTTAGATGGTTTAATAAAACAGAATTTTTCATTTAGACAAAATAAGGAAATAGTTGTTGGGCCTAGGCTTGGGCTTAAATTCAAATCTAGCCTAAGCAAACCTTGTACATATATGCAATTTAATTGTACATATGGACAAGGTATGGGTCAGTGGTTTAACAAATAAATACTTAAGTTTAACATCACATTGGAACTAAAGGTCATGAGTTCGAATTTTACTAAGCACAAAGTACCTTTTTCTTTTCGAAAGGAAAGGTATATATAATAAAATAATAATAATAATAATAATAAAAATCTTAGTGTTCAATTAAGATAGGACTTTCACACCACTTAATCAATAGGTATCTAATTTGAGTTTTTAGGTTATTTTATTCTTAAAAAAAGAAAAACGAGTTTGTTAACCTAGTCCGCAACATTGCAAAATAGGGCTTAGCCCTGATCACAACAAGGAAGACAGAGGGCGCACTATTGTACGCCTTTTATTTTTGTAACACATATATGGGGGCACATGGTACATAACCAGTACGTGGCCTACACCCCCCTTTCCTTCTTCTTCCATGATTATTTTCCTAAATTTTCAGTTCTTGCGTTTTAATTTCCTCAACATGGTGTCACCATTTCAAGGGCTATTTTAATGTGATTTTCACACGATTTTATACAATTTCTTGATAAAATCATGTACTATACACAGCCTACTTTTGAATTAAACCAAAAAAATTTCCAAATTCAAAGGATTACACAAAGGAAATTGAACTAAAAAATGAAGAAAACTCATGTCACTCTCTCTTTGAATTAATTTTTTTTTCAGACTTCCCAATCTTAAGTAGTAATGGATTAGTATAAATGGGAGCCCTTTTTTCATTCCTAAAGACATAAGAGAATCAGAAATCATCACTCTCTCGATCTTTCTTCACGATCCAATTTCCTCCACCCCCTCTCTCTCTCTTTCTCTCTCTCTCTCTCTTCGAATCTCTCTCTTTATGCTTCCTTGTTTAAAACCACTTCCACAACTGACTTTGTGGTGGTCTAAAACCCAAACCCTTACCCTCTCACAAACCACAACCAACATCACTCGAACTTATAATCCACCACCGCCGGCCACCATCTCCAATAACTACCCTAACCACCTCAACTCACTACGGCATTTGTCTTACCACCCCAATCCCAATCCAAAGCACACAAAAATCCTTTCACCCCTTCGATTCAACATTTGAATTGCCTTAAATCAACCCTAAGGTACTATTGTTGAAGAAGAGTTTAGAGCCGACCCAAACCCAACCCAAACCCAAGCCAACTTAAGCTCACTCTAAGATTCGCGCTCGTATCAGTCTCCTTTAGTCTAGCCTTCATTTGCTATTTGGATTATTTACTTTAGTGTTTAATCCATGTGATTTATTATTATTATTATTATTATTATTATTATTATTATGTAAATATAAATGTAAATGTAATTGTAATAAAAAATGAAAAGAAGAAAAGAGAAAAAGGAAAAACCGAAGAAAGATAAAAGAATAGAAAAAAGAAAAAAAGAAAGGAAAATGAGAGTGGTAAGATATGAATAAAGAATAATAAATAAAATAGAATAAAATTAAAATTCAATAAATTAATTTACCATGTAGAAAACCTTTTTCTTAATAAAAAATAAAATAAAATGAATCTTTTTTGAAATTAAGACCTTTAGAATTTTCAAAAATCCAATAAACAAAGTTTAGGACCCTTTTTTTTTTTTAGAAAGTTTTCCTTAAATAAACCAAATCAAATTAAAAACGTAAACCCAATATCTTTCAAAAATTAAAATCAACCAACCAGCTTAAATTTTTTCAAACGAACTATAGAAGTTCGATTCCAAATAACGAGTATATAGGCACCCGTACTATGAGGCGACTTAAGATATAGAAAAAAAATTATTTTCTCCTTTTAGTTGATAATTCTTTAAATTCTTATTTTTTTTGTAAATAAGTATAATTTCAGTTATCTCCTGTAAATAAACATTATTGGAAGGGTGTTCAAAAAGTAAAATTAAATTTGGAAAGTTAAAAGTAAGGTTTAAAAGGATAGTCTCTAGATCTAAATCTCTAGTTTTAAAAATTAGCTCTATTGAAAGATTGGTAGCAAAGTTATAATCAATTCACTCAATCAATTATAACTTAATTCTTTTTCTTGATTCTAGTCAGGTGGTAACTTTAAAATATTTTCAAAGATAAAAGAATCGGTTTTCTTTAAATCTTAATCGAAGGTCAGTATTCAATAGATAAAGTTTAATATTAATCGATTTAAAGAAAACTAATTCATAAAAACCATGAGAAAAACTAGGCTCGACAACAACAGATTTTTTTTTCCTTATTTTTTTTGTTTAATTCAATTGTTTCCTTACTTATTTAATTATTTAGTTGTTCATTTATTCTACTTGTTTGCTATATATAAAGGCTACTAAGTTAGTGGCTCGTTTGGTTAAAATTTAAAGTTACATTTAGGAGCTTATGGAAATGAAAACTTTTTGCTTACATAGTTAGTATTTTATTTTAATTATCTCTAAATTTTCTAGTGCTAAAATATTAAGGATTTGGAGTTTTATATTTAGTAAGCTTCACATACGTTTTAAGACTCCATTTGTTGCTCTTTTTCTATTATTACGAACTCAGTTTTATTGAGCAACTTTTAATTATTTGGTTTGTCAACTTTAAGGAATATTAGGACCATCTAAGCTTGACTCCAAGTATTACTAAAATTTTATGAGGCTTATAATGTGTGTAATGGTTTATTGAAGAAAATTAATGGAAATGAAAACTGGTTAAAGATAAATTGATGTGTATGTGTATTGGTCATATTAATGAGGGAATAGGGTGAGAGAATTTGTATTTGGTAAATAAAAGAAAGAAGAAGAATCAAGCATGTAGGTTACTTGTGCTTAGCCGAAAGAAAGAAGAAGTAAGATATTATATTTGTCTCCTAGAATTGCAAAGTAAAAAGAAATAAAGATTGATTTGATGTTAGCATTGCAAAATGTGAAAGGTAAGAGGAAATGATGATTGGAAAACTCTTATACTTAGTCAATTTTAATTGTGTGGTCATCCTTAATTTAGGGGATATTTTATGTATAATGTGGTGGGAAGAAGACAAAAGAAATTGGTAGTGAATTTGTTTGCTTCCTAGGTCAACCAAAAGTTGGAAGATTTGAGGGAATTGAGTTGTCTTTTATGTTATCTCAAGTAAGCCTTAAGTGTAGGAGATGATGGCTCCTCTTGTCTCATGATGTAGGGGTTAGGCTCAAACTTATGGTGTAAGTAGGAAAGTGACATTTGGTTAGGAAAGGGTTTTAATTAAGTAGAATCTAACTAATTTACTTATTCTAGTCACTAATAAAATGTAATATGCTTAGTAAGCATTTGGAAGATAAGGTAACATAAAATAAAATAAAATATAATATATTATATGATATATATTAGGGAAAAAAGGAAATTACTTAATATAAATGTATGTATATATTAGCACCATGTATATGCACACGTATGATTCATTTTTCATAATTTTATTAATTTATTATTTTAATCGACTTAACTTGGTCAATTATTACTATTATTTAAAATTATCTCTAATCGTTCGTAGCAATTTAACGCGATTTTGCATACTTAGTGTTAATTTTATTAATTTGATGTTTTATTAGCATTAGGGTAAATTATAGGGTTTTATAATCTTAGATTTAATGTTTATGGTTTCTATTTAGTTCGGGTTCAAATTTTTATAAATATACATACGTAGGGTTGAGGGTTATTCTTACGTAATTAAGATTTTTAGACCTTATATTAGGGTTTTCCATATTTGTTTTAGGTTCTCAATTTAAAGTTTTAATCAATTTTAATTTTATGCTATTTTATTGAATCGGGAAAATTATTTATGTCACTTCATTTCAACATTGTATTTAGAAGGATAAATTTGTGGAATTTATAGGCAGGATAGCTGATGTAGAGTAAGTACTTAGAATTAGATGAAATGAGTAACGTAAAGTCACTTCATTCCCAAACATTATGAAGAGGACATACTTAAGAGACTCTAAGAATTGAAGCAAGGGATGAAGAGTGTAGATGATTATCTCCCAAAATTCTAGATGTTGATAATTCGATGTGATGTGGATGAGCCTGAAGCAAGAACCATTTCTCGATTCATCTCTAGTCTAAGGTTTAGCATTAAGGACATTATTAAGGTTCAGAGGATAGGATATTTGGATGAAGTTACTTAAATTACATGAAAGGTTGAGGGGCAAAGGCATACATCGCCTAGTTGAGCTCTTATTAGCTAACCTATATCCTAAAGCTAACTTCATTTAGTAGACGTGGGTAAAACCAAAGTGTGGATTAACGTAATCCTATCTTTGACCAACTTGAGGATAGTAGGGGTAAGGCTAAAACCTTGGAGACCGAGGTAAAGAGAGATACCGAATAAAGCTTAGGGAGGAAAATTGGAGAAATAAAGTGCTTTAAATATCTTTATTTCAAACACATAGCATCACAATGTCCAAACAAGTGGGTAATGGTTATGAAGGGAGATGAGCTGGAGAGTGTGGATGAGGAAGAGTTGGAAGATGAAAAGGATGAGGGCAAAGATACTATTAGAGGATTCTTAACGAGGTTTTTCAAGATGAAGAGGCTATTATGTACGTGGATTAAGGGAAATTCATGAACATGGTTGTATGCCAAGCTTTGAGGATGGCTCTAACTAAGGAAGAGGCATAAATGGAGAATAGTTTCCACATTGGGTGTAGAGTGAAAGGGAATTTGTGTGTGTTGATCAATGATGGAGGAAGCTGCACAAATGTGGTTATAGCCGATCCAATAACCAAACTTGAGTTTTCGACATGTACTTACCCTCGACCTTACAAGTTCTAATAGTTAGACGAGAAGGGTGCCTTGCATGTGACATAGCATGCCCATGTACCAATATCTATTGGAGACAAGTGTAAAGATGAGGTCCTCTATGGTATAGTATCGATATGTGCATCCCATTTGTTATTTGGTTGACCTTGGATGTTTGGATGATGAGTACTATATGATGGATATAAGATTACCTACCTACTTTTGAAGGATAGAAAAAAGGTGGTGCTTTACCTAATGACCCCTTAGGAAGTGCATGAGACTTAAGCTAACCTTAGTTAAGCCTAAAAAAAGGCATTGTATATGAGCTAAGGTAGGTTAAAGCAAGTGATAAAAAAAGGCTAACCCAATATACTTGGTTGCTAAGTAGTTGTTGAAGGTTACCGGCTTGGATTTAGTCCCATCAAAGGTTTGCACTTTATTGGACTAATATGCCAAAGTGTTCCCAAACAAATGACTAAAGGGTTTACTACCCTAGCATAAGATAGAGCAAGTGATAGATCTACTACCCAGTACAAGTTTACCAAACTAATTTGCTTGCTGCATTGATCATTGCTCAAAATACACAATTTTTTCTAACTTTAAAACCTACATTCATGCATAAATGTAGCAAAACTTAACAATTTTACATGAAAATAGAGTTTATGCACAAAATGGACCAACTTATGTAAAATTATAAAAAAATGCATGAAAATGGATTAATTCTAGAAGAAGTTGATTAATTTTATGTCTTATTTGCAAGTGTATGAGGGCTACCATGGTCTTAGTAGTCCTCACCACTTGATCAAGGAGGCTTAATTCAATAGTGAATTTGGCTTACCAATCAATTAGTAGACTTGCCACCAATGGATCAATATGCCTTAAAGTATCAAGGGCGAAGTGACTGCTTAGACAATCAATCATTGGAAAGGATAACATAATGAACAAAATGTATAGGGGTAGATTATACTATTTGCATTGATTTATCGGTAGAAGAAATTAGGGCTAGGGTTTTACGACTAAAACCTTAGTCTTTCTAAACTTTATGTTTCATAAAACGTGAAGGCAACTTAGTACTAACACGTGTCTACCAATCGATCGGTAGCCTAAAAATCTATATAATTGCATTTACAGCTAGAAATGCAAGTCACAATTAGGTTTTACTTAGGGATTAGTGTAGTTTTGTGAACTCATTCCTTTGTTTACTATTCTATTGATGCTTCTATGACATTTAATGCTTGCTTTCAAGATTCCATTGCTTATTGTTAATTATTTTAAATAGTTATTGATTATTATTCATCTTGTTTATCATCTATCTTCTTGTTCTTAAGTAAATACCATTCTCCTTTATTCATCTATGGGGCTTGCTATTTTTCTTTTTTGTCATTTATTTCTATCATTATTCCTAATATGAGTGGCTAAGTAGTTTTTAATGGGTTTGTGATAATGTAGATGTTGTAGATGATGTAACCATGTAATTATGATATAGGTATGTGTATTTATATGGGATTTTGATGATTAGTATTTCATTTGAACTCTTTGAGGTGCTTGATATGGAAATTTTCCATTGGTTTCCTTGTGATTATAAGACTGAGAGGAGATTAGTTCTAGAAAGTGCCATTGAGGGTTAATGGGTTTACGCGATTATGAGACCAATAGGAGATTAGTTGTATAATTCCCTAATTGAGTCATTGAATTGGTGGAGTATCGATAATGGGTTCTCACACTTATGAGATTGAGAAGCGATTATTTGTTCCCTATTTAATTTACATTATGTTATGTGGTTCTAGTGGATTGGGATATCTTATGAGACTTAAAGGAGATTCACCCCATAACTTTTAGGACTATAATTAAGAGGAGATTTTCCACTATATAGTTGAGTAAGATACCTTATCCAAGAACTAGCCTAATTGAATGCTATCAAAACCTAGTTGAAAACCATCCTTGATATCTTACCGACATACCATCACCTTTACTTCGAAAACATGTAATGAGCCTATGTCGTTACCAATTGTGTTAGTTATTGCTTTTTGCCTGTATTTTGATTTCACTTTCAATTCCAACCTCTCTCTTCAATTCGCTTAAATTAGAGTAGCAAGTTAAGATCTGGCACTTACTAAATCCCTTTCCCCTATGGAATTTGACTTGGTGAATACTCACAAGAATTATTACTGCAAATGACCCAACATACTAGTTGGTTAAGATGACATTGTTTTGAAAATCTCCATTTATAAAGTGTCTTTAAATCCATTATTTTTATCAATGTCTCATGTCGTTGTTGTTCATGAAGTTTTTTCCACAAGGCCAAGACTAACCTAATTAGGATTGTGTCCGAGCTACTTCATGACTATATCCTTTTGCTTCACCATTTCTGACCTCTTTTAGGTCTCAACAAGTGTATAGATTAGCTTGGCAAGACCGATTAGCTAGATGCCTTTACACTAAGCAAAATAACCTAGTCAGAGCAAATTGGGATGACCTCATTTAGCTCAAAATAATTGCCTACAAGTTAGACTTTAATCTAGTTAGCCCCAAAGGATTTGGATTCTAACACTAAGTGTGAACAATTAGATACTTTGTCTAAATAACCACCCACCAATAGCCATGACATCAGCTACGTTCCCTAAAATCAAGAAGTGGTCTTAAGTTTAACTTAAGGACGTGTACTAAGTTTTTAAGGCAATGGTTACCAAATTCAAACTAACTTACGACTATAAAAGGAGATTGAAGCACAGACAACAAGTTCTTCTATATACTCTTATGCCTTCCTTTAGTTCCTTTCTTCTCTCTTAACTAACAAAATTGATTGCTATTTTGTCAAATCCATAATCTATTAAGTCAATTCATAACTTAAGAAAAACAAACTTAAGTGAAAGATTGCTCCATACTTAGAGAAAGACATTATCCTCAATGGCTCAAGAATGAAATCACAGAATAGGCATAGAAAAGGATCAACTAGAAAGATGAAAAATAATAAACAACGAGAACTAGACTTCCCTAATAGATGAAGTTTGACCAATTCATTGAGTTGTAAACCATTAGAAAGTACATCCTTCAAACACCAAGACAAATTGAACAACAAAAGAGACAATTGACCATTAAGATAAAACAAAAACAAAACATAACAAACACATGATATGAGAGTCTCCATTTAAAATACACCATTGAGGTTAAGCTCTCAACTAGATAATTAGTCTAAAACTAAACAAAATAAAACAAAAGAAAGAAAATAAGTTAGTTATCCTTGGTGTCCATCTCTTCATCGGAGCCATCTTCATCTTCTCCAGATGACTCATCTTTACTCTCATTCCCAACTCCTTGTCCTGCTACTTCTTGTTGGGTTCCTTAAGTTTCTTCTTCATCATTAGTGTCTTCTTCTTCTGAACCTTGCTCTTCATCACCATAGTCTTCTTCTTTCGACTCTTCATCTCCTTCTTCTTCTTGTGGAGCACTTATTAGTGGGGGAACCGAAGGTTGATTAGGACTCGTATCCTCTTAGGTTTGAGGATGAGAGAAATAAGAGGAAATGGCCACTCTCACTTTTGTAGTGATGTTCTTCAAGAGCTCAACAATTCCCTTTTAAGTCTCTTTAATCTCAACCACTTTAGTTTCTAATCTCTTCAAATTATCGACTGAGAAGCTTGATGTTGATGGATTGAAATTTGGAGCACTAGGATCCTCAATGTTCATATCAGGATCTAAGACTCTTGCAATACCCCATTGATTAAAAGGGATTCTTGGAAGCGATTCTAGATCAGCACAAGAGTCTTTTAGCCTGCCACTTGTAGGCTACAACCTCAAATTCCTGAGGATTCTGGTAATCAGTCCTCTAACAAAAATACACTTACTCTTATCAAATATTTGCCAATAAATTCCAAATGCGGTTAAGATTCCTACATTCACTGGAAACACCTTAAGTACACTAGATAAGGGTAGTAAGTCATGCTCCCCTATTGCTCCAAGGTTCTCATGCTTCCCATAAATCGTCCTAACAAGAATGTAGTGGAAGACTCGAGCACTAGTCTTCTTCAAAGTTGAAGCCTTGGGCTTGCTCGCCCTGAAACTATTCTCAATGGAGATTTCTCTCCAAAATTCATTCACTAAAGTTCCTTGGGCAAGACTCACTAGCAAATCTACAAACTCATCATCCTCAAGCTTAGCCCAAGTATACAATCCCATCGTCGATACAAAGGTTAACATATCAAAGGTAGGAATTCTTCCAAAGGCAAAGAACTCCACCTCATTATCCATTTTTGAGCCAATATACTTATACTTGATCTTGAATAATGAGAGGAAATCTAGTGTTGTTTGTTTTTAAGTCTTCTCTTATATTGTGAATAGCTTCAGCCATGGCCTATTTCCTAACAACCTCTGCATGGCTATCTTCAAGTCGTACTCTCCCAACACATCCCAGTCTATAATACATTGTCATTTGATTATCTTATTGGCAGCAAATTCCTTAAATCTCTCTTTTTGCTCTGCAGTCATGCTAGCTAGTGGAGCAACCGCCTTACTTAAACTTGCTGCATCAAATTGTTTAGGAGGAGGAGAAGGAGGATCAACCCTTAATATCTTGTGCTGAGAAGTCATTGATGATTTCTTGGGTGCCATTTACAAACATTTGCATTAGTTCAAGAGAAGCAAAACTCATATATAATTTAAGTACAATTTAGACTACACATAGCCATTCCAACTTCCACCCACTTATAGATATAAGGCATCATTCAACTAAACATTATCAATCCTAACCTACTGCCACACATGAATTAAACAAGTGAATTCATAATGACTCAACTTGTAACCTAAACTACAACTAAGGATTAGTATCTCCCCTAAACTAGACAACAATCTAATTCACAACATCAACACATAAACACAACACTTCAACATAGAGAAAAACAACTAACAACACAATCTTACATAACACTTAAGTACTACAAAGAGACTAAATCATCAAATTAGGCTCAATTTGCAAAACACCCCAACTCAATAATCACTAATGGAAAGACATTCCAAATTTTAGTACAAAGTCATGCAAATTGAAGTCTAATAACTACACAAACAAAACCACGAGTACAATCACAATACATTTACAAATCATAGTAAACACACATATACAAACCCTAAAGTTACATAGATCAAATCATTATAAGTGTAGAAAAACTAAAGAGAAAGAGAAAGATCATACCTTAGAAGAGTGTAATCATGATGAGAATGATGTGCAAGTGTTAGAAGTAGTTGGAACAAGAGTCTATGTAAAGAAAATGGTGATGGATAGTCTTAGAAAATCGGTATGGAGAGTGTTCTCATGGGGTAGAGTTTTAAAATGTGTTAGAAATGAAGAGAGAGAGAGAGAGGGAAATTTCTTATATAATGGGGTATTAGAGACATGATCATGGTCATGGTCGTGATAGGAGATGTGATGCCTTTTTTCAAGCTTGATCACAGGTGTGATAACTTTCGTGATTAGCACTATGCCTAAAATTTTTAAACTATTACAACCTACACTTTAAACTAATCATGGGCGTGAATTAAACCATGACTAGTACTGTACAAAGAAATTCAATTGTAGTCCTTTTGATCATGACCGTAAGGAAGAATGTGAAATCTCCCAAGGAGGTGATCATGGTCATGATGGACAGGTGGATCAACCTTATTAATTTATCACGACCGTGATTGATCCTGCAATAGATGATATGCTTGAAAAATTAAATATATACCTTTATCACGGCCGTGATACAATATTAACCTTCCATACTCCATCTATGTTTACACACTTTGTGAAATTCTTCTCTTCCCTTTTTATCTCCATAACTTCCACTCGATGTTTTTTTTTTCTTTCTGTTCACATCAAACTATAAACTAATACACTCAAAACAAACAAATAGAAAGAACAACAACAAATAATTTAAACTTAACAACATCAAAGTAATAAATCAATAACAAGAGTAAATCTAATTAAATGATACATGCTTGTTTTATATCTTAAGCTCGGTGTTCATAGAGAATTCAACTTTATTCCTTGAATTGGAGAAGTTTTAATTCCTCTCTACCTTCATTCCAATCAACTTCCCTATGGTGTAACTTCAATAGTTGTCCATTAATCTTGAATGTCCCTTTTTTCGAATGCTCAACTTCTACTACCCCAAATGGAAACACCTTCCTTACTAAGAATGTACTAACCATCTAGACTTAAGTTTTCTAGGAAATAACTTAAGCCTAGAATTGTACAAAAGTACTGGAGCACCTTCCTTGAATTGCTTGGGGTGCTTACTCCTTATACATTCGATTGTTCTCATAAGCTATCCAAAGCTACTCATCTAATTCAATGAGTTGGAAATGCCTAAGTTTATCGGCTACTTCATAATCCAAATTTGCAGTCTTCAATGCCTAATAAGCCTTATGCTTAATCTCCATCGATAAATGGAAAGCCTTACCATAAGCCAATCGATAAAGTATAGTATCTAATGGAGTTTTATAAGCAGTCCAGTATGCCCATAAAGCATCATCTAACTTATTAGCCCAATCTTTTATGTTGTCTTCTCCAAAATCCTTTTTAAGTCCCTATTAGATACTTCCACTTGACCACTTGTTTGTGGATGATAAGGAGTGGTCGTCCTATGGTATACCCCATATCTCTTAAGGACTCGTTCAATCTGATTATTGCAAAAGTGAGTTCCTCTATCACTAATCAATGCTTGGGGTGCCCTAAATCTGGAAAATAACTTTCTCAAGAATCTTGCTACTACCCTAGCATCATTCGTTGGTAAAGCTTGTGCTTCAACCCTCTTTGACATGTAGTCCATTGCGAGTAAAATGTACTTATTGCCATAAGAACTAAGGAATGGTCTCATGAAGTCTATCTTCCAAATGTCAAAAACTTCACATTATAAGATGTATTTCTATGGCATTTCATCTTTCTTATAGACATTCCTTGTTCTTTGACACCTATCGCAAGCCACAACATAATCATGACCATCCTAAAATATACTTAGCCAGTAAAAACCAACCTCCAATACCTTCTAAGCTGTCTTATTTATACTGTAGTGACCACCTATTAGACCATTATGGCAATGAAACAAGATCTTTTGTCCTTCTTCATGTAATATACAGTTTCAGATAATCTAGTCAACACACACTCTAAAGAGAAAAGCGTCTTCCTAAAAGTAATGCTTTAAATTGAAGAAAAACTTTTTCTTCTTATGGTGATCCAAGTCTTGAGGCAGAACCTTCCCTACCAAGTAGTTTGCTATATCAACAAACCATGGAATGTTGTGGGTTTCACTTGTGCAAAGAGCAAACAATCTTTCTTTTAGAAATTTATCATTAATATCATCCTCATTCAATTCCTCTAGATGTAGATTATCTAACCTAGACAAGTGATCTACAACTAAATTTTTAATCCCCTTCTTATCCCTTATCTCCAAATCAAACTCCTAAAGTAACAATACCTAACAGATCAACTATGGTTTTGCATATGATTTAGATATAAGGTACCTTAAAGCTGAGTGATCGGTGTAAACAATCACTTTCAAAAGAATGCGGTAGGGCCGAAACTTATCAAAGGAAAAGATAATCACTAATAATTCCTTTCTCATTTGTGGTGTAATTCGCTTAAGCCAGAGTGAGTATCTTGCTAACATAATGTATTAGCTGAAAGTGTTGGTCTTTTCTCTACCCCAATACTACTCTTACTACTAAATCACTTGCATCACACATCAATTTAAATGGCATGTTCTAATATGGTACTAGTATGATAGGAGCATTGGTCAGTTTTTCCTTTAAAACATTAAAAGCCTCCAAATAATTCATGCTAAAATCAAACAGTACACCCTTGTCAAGGAGCTTTGTTAATGGCCAAGTGATAACTCTAATTTTAAACATATTTTATATGGTGATTTTATAGCATTTCCCGTACATTTTTGGTTTTATTTAAAGAAATTGATACTTAATTGAGTAAAATGTTGATTTCAGGGTTTAAACGCGTTCTAGGCTCAAAAACGAAGAAAAGGAATCAAGTTTCACTCAATTCCGAGTTCAAACGAAGAAGTTATGAAGTTTTGAAGTTGTGTAGAAATTTTGCCTTAGTGCAGAAAGTTACACGACCTGGGGACACGGCCATGTCCCAGGCCGTGTCTGGTGACGAAAATAAAATCCGTGAAATACACATATAAAAGGGGATCTTAGAGTTCAAAAGAAAGGGAGACATTACAGAAACAAAGAGAAACAAGAGAAGAGAAGAGACTTAAGGAGAACATCGATCAAGAAGCGATAACGACATCGATTTCAAGATTAAAGATTGTTCATCAAATCAAGAGGGATTTTCATGTTTTATTTTATGTCTTTGATGGAACTCGTTTTTAGATTCATTATGATAGCTTGGAATTCAAGTATTTAGGATTATGGAACCTAGGGTTTCATGTAATTCTTGGATTGAATTATAATTTCAAGAAAGTTTTTATCTTTTCTTGATTCAATTATGTCGTTTAGTTATGGATTGATAATTCTAGAGTATCAATATATGATATTATGCATGTTGATTGAGAAATTGCATGTGTAATTAGATCTAGGCATAATTGAAGAGAATTACATGTATACTTAGAGATAAGATACATGTTTCTTCCGGAAAGTTAATTGTTTGTGTGGGAATTCATTATACATTAATGCAATTCTAAGTTATATTACTAAGTGAAGAGATTCCGGTAAATAATTTAGGATTAGGGTTAATATGCTTGAGAAAGATATTAGCTTTAATTGTGAATCCCTCCGGTCAAGAATTATAGAAATTGAATTGAATATATTTTAAAAGGTTACATGTTAAACACTAGGGGAAATAATTCCTAAATACATCATTGCATACTTGAAGTCGTTAGTAGTTTATTGCTTTCTAATTTGCGTAATTAAGTCTCATAAGTAGTTTAGTTGTTAATTTCAGTATTTTTAATTCATTCAACTCATCATAATTTTCTGGTTAGATAATAAAGCTAAAGTTAATATTAGTACTCAAAATCTCTGAGGGATCGACTCGGACTCATATCCGACTATATTAAAATTGATAGGTGCGCTTGCCTCGTATCACCAAGCTATCTTAGAAAAGTCCTTAATGAAACATCGATAGAATCCAGCATGTCATAAGAGGCTTCTCACAGCCTTCATAGATGATGTTGGTGGTAACTTTGATATCACCTCTACCTTAGCCATATTGACCTCAATGACCTTGTTTAATATTTTGTGTCCTAACATAATGCCTTGCTATACCATAAAATGGCACTTCTCCCAGTTGAGCATCAAATTCATCTCCTCACATCTTTGTAGCACCTTCTTCAAATTTGCAAGGCATCCATCAAACGTATCACCAAATACAAAAAACTCATCCATAAAGACTTCCATCTCATCTTCCACTAAATCCTAAAAAATAGCCATCATGTAATGCTGGAAAGTGGATAGTGCATTACATAGTCCAAATGGCATCTTGTGATATGCAAAAGTATCATAAGGGTAAGTAAAGGTAGTCTTATCTTAGTCTTTTGAAGCTATCGATATCTAAAAATTACCAGATATCCCATCTATGAAATAGTAGTACTCATGACTTACCAACCTCTCCAACATTTGATCAATGAAGGGTAGTGGGAAGTGATCTTTCCTTGTGACATCATTGAGTTTCCTATAATCAATGCACACTCTGCAACCAGTCACAGTACATGTCGTTGTCAACTTATTTCTCTCATTTGGTACTACTATTATGCTACCCTTCTTCAGAACTACTTGAACCAGACTCACCCATAAGCTATCTAAAATCAAGTAGATAAGCCTTACATCCATCAACTTGACTACCTCCTTTTTTACTACTTCCTTCATGTTAGGATTCAACCTCCTTTGCGATTGCACCACTAATTTAAATCCGTCCTCCATCAAGATTTTGTGGTTGCAAAAGGAGGGACTAATTCCCTTAATGTCTGATATCTTCTATGCAATTGCCCTCTTGTGTTCTTTTAGAATAGATAAGAGTTTCTCCTTTCAGCATGATTCAAGCCCCGATGATATGATTATTGGCAGCTTAGAATCCTTAGCCAAAAAGGCATACTCTAGGTAAGAGGGAAATTGTTTCATTTCCAAGTCAGGGGGCTTCTCAACCAAAGGCTTCAAATAAATAATATTACTCCGATTAATCTCCTGAACCTCGAAATCCTTCCATTGTGTAGCACACACCTCCAATTAAGTGATTACTTCTTTCATGTCAATAACTCTATCTAACTCATTTCCACTTGTCAAGCATGACTCCACAGGATCCTTACTCAAAACATCCTACAAAATCATAGAAATAGTGAAATAAAAAGAATCAATAGCAAAGCATTCATCATCACCACTCATTGATTTCTTGAAGACATTGGGCATTCTGATAACCATCTCCTCACTTCTGACTCAAACGACCAACTTCTCATCTTTGTCATCAATCACAGCACTAGTAGTTGGCAAGAATGGTCCTCCCAAAATAAGTAGAACCTCGATGTCCTCGTCAATGTCCAATACTACAAAATCTGCAGGAAAAATAAAGTCATGTACCTTTACCAAAACATCTTCCACAACTCCTCTTAGAAACTGCATGGATCTATCTACTAGCTAGATGCTCACTCTCATGCTTTTAAGCTCTCCTAAATTCAATCTCTTGAATAGACTATAGGGCATCAAATTGATGCTGGCTCCAAGATCTATCAATGCCCTCTCTATTAGAAGGTTTCTTATCAAACATGGAATGGTGAAGTTACCAGGATCTTTGAGTTTCCTAAGCAACTTGTTCAACAAAACTGCAAAGCACTCTCTTCCTAAGATAATAGTGGAAAGTTCCTCCAATTTCCTCTTGTTAGTAAGAAGCTCCTTTAAGAATTTTGTGTACTTAGGCATCTGACCCAAGGCTTCCACTAAAGGAAGGTTGATGTGCAACTATTTGAAGAGTTCCAAAAACTTATTACAATGCTCAATATCCTTATCCTTCCTTAGTTTAGAAGGGTATGGCAAAGGTGGCATATACTTCTTTGGTGCTACTAATAAGGCTTCTTCTTCTAGTGACACATTTCTAACTGCTTGCTCCTCAACCTCAACCTCAACTTCTTTCCTCTTATCCTAGATCCTCTTTAGAGTTTGTAACTCCCTGCCACTTCTAAGAGTTATAGCCTTAACATGCTCCTTAGGGTTTGTCATGTTGTTACACGGTAACAACTTAGGAGCTCTATTAGACAATATCTTAGAAATCTGCCTAAGCTTATTCTCTAAGTTATGTATCAATGCTCGTTGATTTCTAAAGGCTACTTTTGTGGCTTAGTGGTGATTCTTAGAGGTCATGATGTATTAGGCTAACATCTCTTCAATGGACATTGGCTTATTTTGAGGAAGAGGCATTTTTCTCTAAAATCTAGGAGGTTGCATGTTGGAGCTTTGACCAGTGTTGTTTCCCCATTTGAAATTAAGATGATTCCTCTAACCCGAATTATATGTGTTACTGAAAGGATCATTTCTTGGTATGATCGGGTTCCCCATATAGTCAACCTCTTCCACTTGATTAATCTCTGATGAACTTACCAACACAAAATCTAAAACTTCTAAAGCCTTGTTTTGACCCATTGTAAGACTATCAAGCTTTCTTGTCAACACTTCCACCTTATGTGCTAGAGTAGAAGTGGCATCCAACTCATGTTTTCTTGCTAACCTTCCTTCCCTTCCTCTTACAAATGACCATTGATAATGGTTATTAGCCATATCTTCAAATAATTAGAGACATTACTCCGATGACTTATGGTTTAGACTTCCTCTAATAGCTGCATCAATGAGTTACTTAGTTGTATAACTCAAGCCATTGTAAAAGGTTTAAACTTAGTGCTAATCTATGTAGACACCTAATTTTTGCCTCTTTAGTTTTTATTTTTATTTTTATTATTTTTCTTTATTTTCTCAATAGGCCTTAAATTAGGAAAAATTCAAAAAATAGGGAATTAAAGAAAACCCAAAAAAATTAAGAAATTTAGAAAAAAATAAGGTTCATGGAAAAATACAAAAATTTTTCAAAAATAAGAAAAAGTACAAAAAATAAGAAAATTTTATAAAGAAACCCTAAAAAGATAAAAAGTTGGAAAATGAATTTTAAAAATTTAGAAATTTGAAAAATTAAAGTTAAGTAAAAAATTTTAGAAAATAGCATATTATGAGGACAGATTTTTAATTTTAATTTTAGTTTAGAAGTTGGGTCGTTGAACTTAGGCTCAGATTTAAATCTAACTTAGGCTAACCGAGTCTATATGTGGAATTTGATTGCACATATGGATAAGGCACAAGCCAATGGCCTAATGATTAAGCATATGGACTGGGTATGAGGTTTGAGTGTGTGGTCCTGAGTTCGAATCTTGGCAAAGGCAGGGAAGCCTTTTTTCTTTTCTTATTTTCTATTGGCTAACACATAGCTACGTATCAGGATCTTATTGCGCTATGGATCCTGACACGTAGCATCATCGAATTGGATAGCCTTATTAACATGGCGTCACGTATCACGAATGACACATGGCACATCGAGGTTGGACGGCATGGTTGACATGGTGCCATGTCAACCCCTTTTTCCCTCCCCTTCTTTCCTTTTTCCTTCGTTTTCCTCTCTTTCCCTTTATTTCCCTCATCTTTCTCTAGATTTCTAGTGCTTTCCTCTTTGGACTGCCCACTTCAACATAATTTTTGGACCCTTTCTCGTTGCAATTTTGCCAAATTAATGGTGAAATTGCAAACTAGACATAGCCTACTGTAAATTAAAACAGAAAATGCATCCAAATTTGGTCAATTACGTATTCAAATTGAGCTTCAAAGATTGGGAAAAAACTAAAAATTCGGCCATTCCCATTAACTTCAATCCTAGCTTTCCTTTGTTGCTGGGTTGAATTCGACTATAAATTAGAGCTCATGGACCATCCACAAGGACACATAACCCTTCACGAGCAACTCCTAAGCTCTCTCTCTCTCTCTTATGGCCATTTTCTCTCTTTAACTCGTACTATCTCTCTTCGGTTCTCTCTATCCACTCCAATCCAAGCCCAACCACCACTACGGCCAAACTCCCCTTCGCTCAAGCTCTCCAACCTAACCAATCTCAACTGTCGTCGTAGCCCCTAGCGGCTTCCTCGAGCTACCCTCTATCAAACCCTAACCACTACCCCTCTCTCTCCTCGAACCACCATCCTCAACCACCTTCAATCGAAACTAACCACATAACTGAGCTCCCCATACCTTGAAACCTCATACCACACCCCACTCTTACACCCAATAACCCCCACATGGCCGAACCACCACCGCCACCCACGGCCAACTTCCAAAAACCACCAAAACAACTCTAATACACTAAGGCACTAAACCTACCCCCCTTATTCCCAATCCAATGCTCACAAAAAAACCATCACCCACTCGTTTTGGTGGTTAAAACAAGCCTCATTGCTGCTGCCATTGGTGATCTACGCAACCTGACTCAAATCTTTGACCCTACCCAACTAACCCAGGTTCAACCTACATATTCTGTTGCATTCGTCCAAGCCTACTTTTTTATTTATTTATCTATTTTCTTTTTCTTTGTTTTCTTTTATTATTTGTTTACTCATGTAAATGTAATAAAAAGAAAAAGAGGAAAAAGAAAAAAAAAAGGAAAAAAAGAAAAAGTAACTTTATCTTTTTTTAGTTTAAATAAAAATAAATAAGACATAAATTAAGTGACAAAATAGAAAAAAAAGGGGATAAATAAATAAAAAATAAAAATAAATAAAATAAGATTAAATAATTATTTTAATCACTTAGAAAAATTGATTTTCTAAAAGTAAATGAAAATAAATAGATTTCTTTCCAAATTAGGACTATTTTAGAGTTTCTAAAAATAAAACACTAGTTAGGACGCTTTAGGAAAACAAATCAAAATTGAGTAAAACGTAAACTCAATTTTTTTCAAATTAAAATAAAACCAATCTACTAAAGTTTTACAAAAGAGAACTATGTAAATTTGATCCCGAATAGTGGGTACGTAGGTACCTAGGAGTGACGGCAAAAAATGAAAAAAAAAAACTAATTTCCCTTTTTCCTTTAGTTTAGATTGTTTTCCTAATTAGAGTAATTAAACTGAATCTTGTCTTTCAAAATTTTTTTTTAAAAAAAGGTGATTTTTAAGTATGATTCTAATTTTGGAAAGTTAATGGTACGCGCAAGGGTTTAAAATTTCTAACCCCTGGGCCTAAATCTCTAGTTTTCAAAAACCGTTTTCACAAAATTGGTTTTAATCGATAGACTAAAAGCTAAGTTATAATCAATCAACTCAATTGGTTATAACTTAAACCCTTTTCCCGACTCCGGTCGGGTCGTGACTCCAAATCTTTTCAAGTTGAAAAAAATGGTTTTCTTTAAACCTTAGCCAAAGACGAGTATTAAACGGGTAAGGATTTAGTACTAGTCAGTTTAAAGAAAACCTAATTTTATAAAAAGAATCGAGAGAGTAAAAAACCAGGCTCGATAGCTTGGCGACTCTACTGGGGATGTCAAGAGGGTTAGTGATTCGATTTTCTAAAATTAAGATTAATCTCTAAAATCACCTTAAATGCAATTTATTTGCTCCTTTTTTTTTATATATAATCATACTTACGTTTTTTTTTTTTTCAGGTATTAGTTTTATGTATTTTGAAGGGAGGGATTTATTTTACTACATCATAAATGCATAATAGATACAGTTGAACCCAGGCCGTCCTAGGACCTTAGGACAAAAAGCTATTGTGTAAAGTTCCGGGCATAATGGAGCAACCACCGTTCAAGGCCGATTTGGTTACCCTACTTAACCTTGATGTGACCAAGGAACCATTTCTTTGTAAACGTATATGGTTATAAAGTATAAGGACTGTTAGAACCCACCATTCTTGCATTACATTTTCATAAGGTCAACGAATAACTAATAAAGTGGCAATGTTATATAAAAAAGAAAAAAAATGACAAGATCTAGAGCTTTTTTTTTCTCCCTTGTATTCTTCCTAGAATTGATGTACATAGAAGGTCTTGTATATTTTCTTCTCTTGTAATTAGTCTTTCCCTTGTAATTTATGCTTTTTTTATAATGTTTCAGAAATGGCCAGTTCATCCAATGCCAAGGTTTTCACCAAGGAGATTCATGTCCACAAACCTACAAACCCAAAGCCCATACTCAGCTAGTGGTTTCAGACCTTTAACACAAGAGAGTAACAGTTTATTACCAACAAAATTAGACGTGTACTCTCACTAGCCAAAGTGGAGGTTAACATTATGCTAGTAAGGGCCTTAGTCCATTTTTAGGAGCCTGAAGAAGTAGCTTTTTAATTTGGACCACATCTGATCAGCCCAACTTTAGAAAAGTACACCTAACTACTCCAAGCTCCTCCTATGGAAGAAATATACGTCTCGAAACTCAACTTCGACTCAACCTATATTTTCTCAAAATTCTTAGGGATCCGTAAGACTGAGATAAATGAGGCCCTAGATGACTGCAACAAAAACGCCATCAAGATATGGGATCTAGTCTATTGGTTCTAGAATGAGCCCAGTTCTAACAAACAAGCTCTATTTCTTGGAAATTGGAAAGAAAACTGAATCAAGGCCTATGTGCTAGCAATATTTGCCATTATCTTGTTTCTAAGTAGGTCTCTTCTTATACACTTTAAGGTGATAGAGTTAGTAGCTCAATTCTGGGAAGGTAATTCTTACATTCTTGCCTCACTTGCTGAGTAGATAAGAACCTTAATTTCCTTAAGAAAAGGGGCTGTAGACATCTCAGGTCAAGCATGGCACTATTAATGGTGTAGTTCGTCAGTCACATCAAATGCTTTAGGTTAGACATAATAAGGAGAGCATTTGCAAATAAGATTGATCTTATTGATTCTTTCGTCGATAAGATCAAATTACTAGAAGATATCTCTACCCTTCTCTGGATAAAGGTTCTATGAGATTTCCAAGTAGAAGACATACTATGGACTGCCAAGTGGATCAATTACACTAAGGTCATACTGATTTGCAAGAATTACGATACTGTGCCACTGATCAGAATGAGTTGGTGTACAGGCTACTTCCCAAACAACATGGTAAGACAATTTGGAGGAATCCAGGACATAGTTCACAAACTGACATTAGAGCCATTCACTCTTAATCTCGAAAGGCCTCGCTCCATAGAAAAAACATCTAAACTTCACAATATTAAAGCTTGGTGGGATACCCGGACCGTAAGCCCAAACGTCGATCTGAGTGAGTTCATAGGAGAAGTGCACAAACACTAGGTTACCAAAGAGTATTTATACAATCAACTTCACAAGGTAGGTGCAATGCGATATCGGGCACCAGAAGCCCTTTAAACCTCTCCTGTGGACCAAATGAAAGCTCATATGAAGATCCTCTATGATGAGAAAGACAAATAGGCAAACCTATGTCAAGAAACTAGACAAAGGTTACACGCCCTGGAACACTAGCTGAAGATGGCTTAGAAGAAAATTCAAGAGTTTGAAGAAGCGGTTAAGCGTAACCAAAAGAAGAAGAAAATGTCATCTGGCCTATAGAAAAAAAGAAAATTAGTATAGATGAATTTGTACCTTTTCCTTTCTTTTATGTAATAAGACTCTAGGAATCTAAAGATAATAAATAACTTTGTCGTTCTATTAATCATTTGTCAATCCTCTCCTTTTCATCCGTATGATTCACTTGCATTTTATTCATTTTCATTTTTTTTTTTAAAATATCCATGTGCTAACTTGTTGAGAAGTGGTTTTAACCCAAGTCGCCAAGATAGCTCCTAAACGTTAAACTTTCCAAAGAAGCCCTATCAAAACTCGTTCTCAAACCAAAATGGCCAACCAAGGAAACAACAACAACAACACCAACAATGGCAACCCCTAGGTTATTGACACTACAAAGTTGAGGTTCCAATCTTTAGAATGAACAGTAGGAAAGATTGCAGATCAACTGAGTTTTCTTACTGATAACATCTCTTTGCTTAAGTCCATGGCTCCATCAAATAAAGAAAGTTCCAAAACCTGATATGGAAAGAATATTGAAGCCCCACCCCTCGAAATAGAAGAAGCCTACCCTAAAGTCAATCAGGGCTTCGAATCCTTTGAAACAAAAGGGGTATTTCCAAAGGCCAACCAAACTTTTGAGCTGAATACTTACTCATTCCTGATCAACCCCAAAGCTTGAAGCTAACCAGGACAAATTGAAAGAGCTTGAGAAGTGGCTAACTTAATAAATTATAGAAAAATGAAAATGCTCAAGGGGTATGATGGATTCGAGCATGTTGGCATAACAAACTTCTCTGCTTATGATTACGGAAGCTTTTCGAAAAAGTTCAAAGTACCTGATTTGAAAAATGCAATGGGACTGGATGCCCTAAGCTACACACCCAGTTGCATGTACGTAAGATGGGCAAGTATGCACAATATAATCAACTCATGGTCTAGACCTTTCAGGATAGCCTGATTGGCCTTGCCTTAACCTAGTATGCTCAATTGGACTTGAATCAAGTGAATGCATGGGAGAAGCTGGCCAGAACGTTCTATGAGCAATATAGATTTAACATCGAAGTAGCACCAACAGTGATGGATTTGGTTACCCTAAGGAAGAGGTACAATGAATCCTTTAAAGAATATGCTCAAAGGTAGAGGTCCCTAGCTACATGGGTATTTACCCCTGTGATTAGAAAAGAGTTGACTACAACTTTCATTAACACTCTTGAGAGGCCCTACTTCACTCACCTGATTGGACAAGCCTTTTCTAGCTTTACAAAAGTAGTGGCAGCGGGGTATCAAATACTCTTGAAAGGCCTTACTTCACTCACCTAATTGGACAAGCCTTTTCTAGCTTTGCAAAAGTAGTGGCAACGGGGTATTGAATTGAGAGTGTCGTTTCTTAGGCAAGCTGTAAGAGACAGTAGATAGAAGACTACCCTTTACTAAACCCACCACCAACAAGTCTAGAGAAGTTACTATTAGCATGGCTAACACGAATGCAAGACCTAACTCTCAAGTTTCTTTTAAGACGAATCCCCCACCAGCTTAACCATAGTACAGAAGCCAACTACAAGCTAGTAGAGTCCTAGATAGTTCACTAGAATACTCGGTCCACTCAGTCAGGTGCTCGAGAAGTTAAGGAGAGATAATTTACTCTATTCTGAGGCTCCTAGTGAAAGGTACAGGCAGAGGTTCTTTGATCCTAATGCAAGATGCTAGTATCATTTAGGGTAGGTCAGTCATTCAATTGATTCGTGCTAGAGGTTGAAAAACAAAATCTAAGACTTGATTGATGAAGGTATAGTACAACTAGATTTTATGGAGGCTCCTACCCCAAACATTAACAACAACTTACTGCTAAACCATGGACCCATCATCAATATGATATTTGACCACTTAGGATTTGCCATGAACATGGTCAATCCAAACTAAGGACTAAAGGTTTATAGATTCTACAAAAAAGTGGTTCCACAAGCTAAAAGGTATACCTTCTGCATGCTTGTGGCCCCCAAAAATTATAAAGCTGTCCCCCCTCAACTACCAAGCAACAAACCAGGGGCAATCAAGCTTACTTGTAGGGGGATCACTCGCTTCGGTAGATCTATGATCTGAAGGAAGACCTGAAAAAGAAGGTCCTGTTGGAAATTCCAAGCACTGAACAAGCTAAACATGAAGAAGGATTAACTGCCTTCACCAAGATGATTAAGTCTAATGAGCATAAAATAATGGACTAGCTCACCAAGACTCTAGTACAGATTTCCCTCATGAGTCTATTGGTGGCATCAGACCCATACCGAAAAGCCTTATTCAGAACACTAAGGGATATCAAGGTCCCTTGTGAAATCTTGACCGAAAGGATAGGCTCTATCACCAATTCCATCATCAACATGTATCAAATTTCCTTCTCCACTGAGGAATTGGGCGAAGAAGGTACCCAACACACAAAGCCTCTGTTCATAATAGTGAGAATAAATAACATCACCGTAGCAAGAGTCCTCATCGACAACGGGTCATCTCTAAATGTCTATCCTTTAGCCACCTTGGATCTATTGGGCACCGATACAACTGCTATCAAACCAAGTTCAATAATGATAAGAGCTTTTCACTGATCTAGGAGAGAGATAATAGGGAGATCGACTTATCAGTTGATATCGGCCCATAGACGTTCAACATCCCATTCCAAGTTTTGGACATTTTAAGGACCTTCAATCTGTTATTAGGAAGGCCTTAGATAAATAAATAAAAAATAAAAATAAATAAAATAAGATTAAATAATTATTTTAATCAGTTAGAAAAATTGATTTTCTAAAAGTAAATGAAAATAAATAGACTTCTTTGCAAATTAGGACTATTTTAGAGTTTCTAAAAATAAAACACCGACTAGGACGCTTTAGGAAAACAAATCAAAACTAAGTAAAACGTAAACTCGATTGTTTTCAAATTAAAATAAAATGAATCCACTAAAGTTTTACAAAAAAGAACTACGTACATCTGATCTTGCATAGCGGGTACGTAAGCACCTACAAGGCGACGGTAAAAAACGAAAAAAAAACTTAATTTCCTTTTTCCTTTAGTTTAGATTGTTTTCCCAATTAGAGTAATTAAACTGAATCTTGTCTTTCAAAATTAAAAAAAAAAAAGTGATTTTTAAGTATGATTCTAATTCTCGAAAGTTAATAGTACCCGCAAGGGTTTAAAATTCCTAACCTCTAGACCTAAATCTCTAGTTTTCAAAAACCGTTTTCACAAAATTAGTTTTAATTAATAGACTGGTAGCTAAGTTATAACCAATCCATCTAATTGCTTATAACTTAATCGCTTTTCCCGACTCTAGTCGGGTGGTAACTCTAAATCTTTTCAAGTTGAAAAAAATGGTTTTCTTTAAACCTTAGTTGAGGGCTAGTATTAAACGAGTAAGAGTTTAGTATTGACTGGTTTAAAGAAGACCTAATTTTATAAAAAGAACGGAAGGATGAAAAACTAAGCTCGACAATCTAAAAGCCCATGATAGAGGCACTTCCTGAACAATTCCTTCCATCTTTCCCATGATTCATACAAAGTCTCTGAATCCATCTAACCAAAAGAAGAGATATCTACACTTAGCTTAGCCGTTCTTGAGGGTGGGAAGTATTTTCTCATGAATAACTCAGCCATCTCTTGCTAGGTATTAATAGAATTCCTTGGCATAGAGTTGGGCCATTGCCTGGCATTAGATCTCAATGAGAACAAGAATAGCCTAAGGTAGATAGCATCCTCTGAAACTCCACCTATCTAAATGACACTTGGCTTAATCTCAAAAGTATTGGCTTAAACTCTTAGCCGAGCAATGTTGGTACTAACTCCATTTAGGTTGGCCTTATAGTAATCCAACATTGTCCTTAAAACCATAAGGAAATATACTCCTAGCTAGTTTCTTATTTGTACTACATTCTGATTTCCATCAAAAGGTAGGTCCAAATTCTATGGCGAATCTCCTCAGATACCATCTTATGGATTTAAGAACCAGTTTTCTAATGGTGGCTCAATGTTTTGATTTTGATTATTCATTCTGGATGACTTGGATGTCTCTATTCTAATTCTCAACGATTCTTGTGCTCTTACTTCCTTACAACCAAATGCTTGCTGTCAAACCTGAATTTTCGACTTCTTGTTTTAATTTGATTTCTCATTTTTCGATTAATATTAAACCCTAACTCATTTAATATTAATCATCGACTAGAGAAATTGAGAAATTTTGGTCCTTTAAAAAAAAAATAACTTTTGAAGTCACCACCTGACCAAAGTCAGGAAGAAGAGAAATCATAATCAATTAGGTAGATTGAATATGATTTTACTACCAGTTTTTGAGTTCGATTTAGTAAAAATCAGAGGATTTTGAATTTAGAGGCTAACCTATTAAACCCTAGCAGGTATCATTATCTGTTTTTTGAAATTAGGCTTATTTTCACACTTATCTTTTTTTTTTAATATTTTTAAGAAAATAAAATAAATAAAAAAACCTAAGTTGTTACAGATTTTACGTTGCCTCGAAGGTGCATACGTACTCGCTAATCAGAATCAGACGATCATAGTTTTTTCTGAAAATTTTAATGTGTTAGTTTGTTTTAATTTTAAAAACTAACCAAATTTATGTGGTTATCAATTTAATTTATTAAAATAAAATTCTAAAGGGTCTTAATTCTTGAGTATTTAAAAAACTCTTTAAAACATCCTAATCAATTTTATAAAAAAGGTTTTTTATTAATTTTTATTTCTAAAAAAAATAATTTTCTATGTGAGAAATCCTAAAAAACTTAATGTTAAAAAATCTCATAAGCTAATATATATATATATATATATATATATATATACACAATATATTTAAACAACTACCTCCACAAATAAATATAATATAATATATTTAATATTTATAATAATATATAAAAATAAAAATATAATAAAAAAATTAGAACCAAACCTTGAATTTTTGTTTGGCTGTGCAATGCTCGGCCATTTGGAGCTTAAGTTAACATGGTAAAGTACGACTGTTGTTCAGCTTGACATCTTTAGAATGCTACATTTTGGATTCAATTACAACTCAAAGATTGTAGTTATTGACCAGCTTGTATGGAATGCATGAAGACTATTCTACTCAACTATTAGAGCTGTTGTAATGTACTTCAATGTCGTGTATGCAAGGGAGATGACCTGGAGTTATTGTCCGAAGTCGATGTAGCTAGTTGGTTGGGCATCAAACTGATGGCTAAATTGTGGTGCTATTGGCAATGACTTGCGTGCTTAGATGTATGTTGTGGTTACGTGAAGGGGGTGATCGGCTACTCTTGCTGCTGTTAGTAAAGTTGTGGTCTGGTGTGAGTGTATTTGTGTATGTGGATAGTGTTGATCAGTGCGATGCAGTAATGATGTGTAGCTATATAGATGAGTCATGCACCTACAATAGTGAAGTGTATAAGGTAGAGTGATCAATGTATGCAGTCAATGGAGTGGAGTGCTATTGAGTGAAAGCTGGCATGGATAGTAGCTTAGTTATGTTAAGGATGATTGTGAACTTGTGTCACAATCATGCTCTTCATGCATTAGAGTGGCTCGTTGATGTATGTTTTGCTGTAGACGTGGCTTAGAGTGTTCTGTTGTAGACATAGCTTAATGTTTATGTGAGCATGTGTAGGCAATGTGGATTACAGTGAAGTGTGGATAGTACCTTATGCATGAGTGTTTTCTGATATTGTACAGCTAAAGTTAGCTAGTTAGAGATTGTGTTGTGTAGCCAGACTGTGAGTTCGTGCATATAATTGTTGTAGCATTGTGGATGTGGCCACAACAAGGTTGATTGGTGATGATGAAGGGGCTAGATATGTGTTTAGTCTAACAATAGTCATGCGTCTATTGTTCATGCAAGGATAGGGTTGATTTTTGTGTGTATGTATTGCACAGTAAGAGTAGAAGATTGGGGATTTTGGTTGCTTACTGGGGTATGAATTTAAACCCCTTTCATACCGCACGATCATTGTATATAAAATTCGGCAAACAAATCAATCTAAAATAGATTTGAATCTTACAAATCTTTATTGCATTAGATTTAAAAGATTTGACAATATTTAAAATTAAATTTAAATCCTATATGCTAAACTAATTTTTACAAATGAAAGAAAAAATAAAAAGTACATGTGTGCCTGGTGAGATTCGAACCCAATACCTTAAGCTAACTTAATGCCAATGCTTAAATGCTTATCCGTTAAGCCGTTAGCTTGTACCTTGACATGTAGTACAATTAAATTATACTTAAACTACGTGACTCTCTAAAATAAAGCTATTTAAACTGAGCTAAAACTAAATCTATTAACCCTAAAATGTTTTTCTTTCTAAAAATTTATTTTCCTAAAAAATCTTTATAATTTTTCTTTTTTTATTTCTTGTATTTTTATCATTTTTCAATTTATTTATTATTATTATTTAATTTTTGAATTAGGAACCTTTTTTTAAAGACAAAAAAAAAAAAAGAAGGCCAAAATTGGGTGTCTACAACTGTCCTTCTTTATTGTAAAGTTTAAGTAAAACTTTACTACAAAAACAAAAGAAATACTATTTTTGCCTTAAGACTGACTCTATCCTAAGAAGCGCTATGACTAATTAGCTATCCTAAGGTTAGTCCATTAGGGATTTGGTGACAAAAAACTCAAACAAAACAGTGATGAGGGTAGCGCCCTATGAGCTGGCTATCCTAAGAGTATTGAAAAGAGGGTAACACCCTATGAGCTAACTATCCTAAATGAATGGGTAAAACGCTTCTTAAGCTAGCTAAAATCCTAAAGAGATATTGAAGACTTGATCGTGCCCCTTATGGGCTGACTAACTAAGATGAGACAAGCGAAGCACTCCTTAAGCTAGCCAACACTCTAAAGTGATATTAAAGACTTGGTTATGCCCCCTATGGGCTGACTAACCAAGAATGGCAAACCGCTCCTTAAGTTGGCTAAGACCCTAAAGAGATATTGAAGACTTAGTCATGCCCCCTATGGGCTAACTAACCAAGATAAGCAAAGTGCTCCTTGAGCTGGTTAAGACCTTAAAGTGATATTGATGACTTAGTCATACCCCCTATGGGCTGACTAACCAAGACAAGCGAACCGCTCCTTGAGTTAGCTGAAACCCTAAAGTGATATTGATGACTTGGTCACACCCCATATGGGTTAACTAACTAAGACGGGCGAAGCGCTCCTTAAGCTGGCTAAGATTCTAATGATATTGATGACTTAGTCATGCCCCTTATAGGCTAACTAGCTAAGATGAGACAAGTGAAGCGTTCCTTGAGCTAGCTAATATCTTAAAGAGATATGGAAGACTTGGTTGTATCCCTATGGGTTGATTAAATGAAATGGGAAGAGCAAAGCACTCCTTACGTTAGCTAAGGCTCTAAAAGGATATTAAAGACTTAGTTATGCCCTTTATGGGTTGACTAACTAAGATGGGATAGGTGAAGTACTCCTTGAGTTGACTAAGACCCTAAAGAAATATTGAAGTCTTGGTTGTGCCCCCTATGAGTTGACTAACCAAGATAAGATAGGTGAAGCACTCCTTAAGTTGGCTAAGACCCTAAAGAGATATTGAGGACTTAGTCGTACCCCTATGAGCTAATTAACCAAGATGAAACAGGCGAAGTACTCCTTGAGTTGGCTAAGACCCTAAAGAGATATTAAAGACTTGGTCGTACCCCCTATGGGTTAACTAATCAAGACAGGCGAAGCGTTCCATAAGTTGGCTATGACCCTAAAGAGATATTGATTGGCATAATGCTCCTATGAGCTGGCTAAACCCCTTAGAGATATCAAATAGGACTACGCTCTATGAGTTAGCTAACTCTATAAACAAGAACCTAAATTAGGATAGTACACTAGGAGCTTGGTAGAACCCTAAAAGAGATGGACAAAAGGTCAGTGCCCTACGGGGTGGCTAAGAACCTTAAGAAGCAAACAAGGGGTTATAACCTTTTGAAAAACCACTTGACTTAAGAAATTTACAAATGAGGAATTTGGTAAAAACCATTTATGGCAAGAATTGAAGACTTAGCCACTAAGGCCGACATAGATTTGAAAATGAATGGAAAAAAATTGTAACAAGCCTTTACTTTCTCTTCCTCTTTCCCTTTCTTTTATCTCTCTTCTCATCTTCTTTTTTTCTTTCTTTTTTTTTTTTGAAAGTCTGCTAACGGATATAAATTCTTATTTAAGTAGCAAATTCCATAACCATGTAGGGTATCTCATATTCATCCCAGTTACTGGCCCTGATACAAAGTTTCTTGGATAGGCCTTAAACATTCATTTCCTAAGGAAAAGGTTTACTCATGATTAGTCTAGTTGAAGAGGACTTCCTCGTACACTCTCGATCCAGATTTTTCTCTTGTCTACTATTCCAAAAATTACAGTCCAATTTGCAAGTGATAAGCTTTGATCAATTTGTTAGGTCTTTTTGGGTTCATTATTGTGAATCAGGGATTCATGTGAGGGCTTATTTTGAAAGAAATACTTTTATTTAACCCTGGTGTACAAGTCAAGAACCCTTAAGAAAAACTAGAAATGTGCTTACCTTAGTTTCAAAAACAATTTTTATTTTAGATAAATTACCCCTCAAGATTAGAAGAGCTTTAAGTAAGAAGGTATTGTGGGTAGGGAGGTCTTGTATTTGAGATTTAAGTGGATAGAAAGGTTTTGTGTTCGTGATTTAGAGTGTGATTCTAAAATAAATATGGGGTTTTTGGTTTGTGGTTAAGAATGTGATTCTAAAATGAACATGGGGTTTTATGTTTGTGGTTGAGAATGTGATTCTAAAATGAAATTGTGATATGGGGTTGTGTTTTTGGTTGGGAATGTGATCTTGGACCTTGTGTTTTTAGAGTAGCTCAGGCTTTTAGGCCTTCCTTTGTTGTGGTTTTTCTTAAGCCTAATGTTTGGGCATTTCTTCCTCTTTCTTTCTTCTGGTTTTTTTTTTCTTTTTTTTCTTCTTTCTTCTTTTTTTCTTTTTCATTTCATTTCTTTCTTTTCCCTCCCTAAAAGTAACTATCTCTTTTGTTGAGTATTTTTCTCTTAATGAATCGAGGCCCTAAGTCTATGGATTCTGAGTGTATAGACTTGGGTAAGGTATACGTGGTCTTGACGTATTTGGAAAAGTAATTGCTTTTCTTCAAAGGGAACTATTTATCGCAAACAAAAATTATCATTGAATTGTTGTTAATAAGATAAGCACAAATCAGTTTTATCCTTTTCTCCTAATCAATGACCCTAACCTTTGAATTGCCCCACTATGGGGTGGTTCCTGATAGGGTGTACATTTAAAAGGACTCCAAATCATTTCAATAGGGTTAACAAAGGATAATGATGTTTGGGATTTAAAAATGAATGCCTAACTTCATTTCAATCTACATATCAAATTCAAAATGGACTTCCTTTAAGGAATGAGTCTAAAAATCCCTCATCATTATGTCACTCAACTCTCAAAGTGTTTAAGGGTTAGTATATAGGATATAGCTCACCTCTTTTCATTCTAAACATTTCAAAAGTGAGTTACCAAGTCCCTAAGTAAAAGCCTTTGTTGATTTGCCCTAAGGTAGAGATTGACCTTGCCCCTTGATTTCTTGAAACATGCCCCTAGTTACAAAATGATGTCTTCCATTTGATTTGAATTCAAAATTAAATTGCAACCACCAAATGTCCGGACTTTTTGTAGTTTGGCTAAAATTGCCCCTTAGCTCTCATGTGCAAATTCACGCCTAGTTCTTTAGAGTTGAATGGGCCAACATCAATGTCTTTTGAAATGGAAGGGACTATCAATTGCCCTTTTTTATACCAAAGATCAAACTTAGGATAATATTTCATGGTCTCTTATTTTGACTTGGTTTAGACTTGATGGACTAAGGGTTTTGGGCTAATTTGGCTACCTCGATGGGCTAAGGGTTTGTGTTTGGTTAGTTACCTTAATAAGCCATGTGTTTAGGTTAACTGCCTTAATGGATTAAGTGATTGTGTTTATCTCAAGCCCCCTAAGGATTTGTAACCATTAGCAACTTTCCTTTTTCTTCTTTTCTTTTTTTCCTTTTTTGAAAGAGAGAGAGAAAAAGTTAGGGCCTTTATTTATAGAAACCGAGTAACCGATTATAACTGGGGAATTGCAGGCTTACAGAATTTACTTACGTATAGAACAACACTACTGAGGGTCTATTTATAGAAGAGAAATTATAAAGAATGAAGAATAAAAGACTAAATAGAGAAAATATCTAAATCCTATTTATTCTAAAATTGGAAGCCTATTTACAAGGTGCTAATCTATTTAGAAGAATCAATATTCTTAGCTTACAGAGTGCTTGGAGCAATGGAAACTACGAAAAATTATTTTTCATGATTAATTTTTGTTGTTTTGGTTTTTTTTTTTTTCACCTTTGCTTACTTAAGAAAAGAAGTATGGTATTTTATAAAGTAGCAAAACCTAACTTTTAGAAATCATCAAGCATGAATATTCACAGATGACTAAAGATTAGAAAAAAAATGTACAACGAAGACACATAGATGCAAGGAAATCAATGATCAAATAGTAATGTGGTGATCCTAAGTGTTTAGGGTCGTAATTATATCAGAATGCTATAGAATTTACAAAAAATTTTTACATTAACAAAGACATAATTTACAAAATAAAATATAAGGAACTAATGAACGAGCCCTATTCATAGAACTAATATACATGGAAAATTACATGAATAATATGGGAATTTCGGCATAACATCAACCCTCGGTTAACATGCCCCATTATTATTTATTCATTAGTTAGGATTTGTGTATGCAATTAGGGTAGGTTGTAAAGGTCCTCAAGTTTTTCAACCATTACATTTTTGAAAGTAATGGTTTTATGGTTACATCTGAACTTAAATGAAGTAGCTTGATCAACCCTAGAAGGTAGTTTCCCTACAACATCCGAACCTTACACAATAACTCCCCTTTTAAAGTCCTAAGATGACTTAGTTCTAACCATATCTGTTATGTATTTATGATGTAGAAAAATAAAATAAAAACCTAAAAATACCTCCTTAAGTAAACTGCAATGAAAAATGTTAGTATATTAAAAAAAAATAAAAATGAAATAATAATTGACTCTAGTATATAATTTTTTTTTTTAAAATAATCCTTATTTCGGGAAATTCTAATAGCTAACCATCTTGACGTCCCTAGTGGAGTCACCAATTCTGTTAAGCCTGAATTTTCGATTTGTTGTTTTAATTTGATTTCCCATTTTCTAATTAATACTAAACCATAACCCATTTAATATTAATCTTCGATTAGAGAAATTTCAAAATTTCAACCCTGTAAAGAAAACTTTTGGAGTCATCACCCAACTAGAGTTAGGAAAAAGAGAAATCGTAATCAATTGGGTGGATTAATTATGATTTAGCTACCAGTCTTTAAGTTCAATTTGATAAAAACCAAAGGGATCCAAATTCGAGGGCTCACCTATTAAACCCTAACGGATACCACTATCTGTTTTCTAAAATTAGGCTTATTTTTCACACTAATCCTTTTTTGATATTTTTAAGAAGATAAAATAAATAAATAACCTAAGATTTATAAATTTTATGCTGCCTTGAAGGTGTATACATATCCGTTAGTCGGAATCGAATAACCATAGTTTTTTCTAAAAACTTTAGTGTATTAGTTTGTTTTAATTTTGAAAACCAACCTAATTTGCATGGTTATCAATTTAATTTATTCAAATAAAATTCTAAAGGGTCTTAATTCTTAAGTATTTAAAAAACTCTCTAAAACATTCTAATCTTTTCTTTAAAAAAAGTTTTTTTTAATTAATTTTTATTTTCAAATAATAATTTTCTAAGTGGGAAATCCTAAAAAATTTAATGCTAAAAAATCTCCTAAGCTAGTATATATATATATATATATATGTTTATTAGTAACTATCTACTTAAATAAATTATATATAATATATTTAATATATATAATAATAATATAAATAAATAAAATATAGAACTGAACCTTGAATTGTTGTTCAATTGTATAGTGCTTGGTTATTTAGAGCTCGAATCAACATGGTTAATTACAATTGCTATTCAACTCGACATGTTTAGAATGTTGTAGCTTAAATTCAATTGTAACTCAAAGATTGCAGTTGTCAACCAACTTGTGTAGAGTGCACGAAGACTATTCTACTAGACTATTAGAGTTATTGTAGCAAACTTTAGCATCACATGTGTGAAGGAGAGGACCTACGTGACTCTCTAAAATAAATCTATTTAAATCGAGTTAAAACTAAATCCATTGACCCTAAAACGTTTTTCATTTTAAAAATTTATTTTCCTAAAAAATCCTTATAATTTTTCTTTTTATCATTTTTTTGTATTTTTATCATTTTTCAATTATTTATTTATTATTTGTTATCTATTTAATTAGGAACCTTTTAAAAAAAAAAATAAGATAGCAAAAATTGGGTATCTACACTTACTTCTCAAAATACTTTTGGACTTTCTTCAAGTTACTTTTAAGTGTTCTCTCAAGTTAAGTATTGAAGTCAGCAAGATCAATCATGCTGCTTCGGGTCATAAACTACAAATCAACAAATAAGCTAATATGAGCACAAGGATATCAGATAATATTAGAAAAAAGAAAGAAAAAAAACTACTAGAAGAACAAGAATCCTGATTTTCCTAATGATGATGCCATTTCTCGGCAACAGCCCCAAAAACTTGATCGCCTCATAATATAGCTCCCATGGTAGATGAGAATGACCTATAACAAAGATAGGAACCATAAGAAGGATAGAATTGCCAACAAACCCCATTGCATGCTCTTACTACACTACATATGCAAGCGCTTGTAGATAGGAGGATTGAGCATGTCATTTCTCATTTACTGAAGAGAGCTATAGTAGACATGAGTTTGCAAGATCTATAAGATTAACTAAAAAAGTTGACCCTAGAAGGAGTTTCTAAGAAGGATGCTGATACAAAAGGCAAAAAGGTAAGCCCCTTCATACAGAACATTGTAGATTAGGTCCATCCATTGAGTGTTTTACTACCATAGTTTTATACATATGATGGAAGGAAGGACCTAAACGATCATCTAAATACATTTCATACACTGAAAGAGCTTTATGATTTGTACAATACCTTTGCTTGCAAGGTCTTCCCATCCACTCTATGGAAGTGCACTAGTAGTTGGTTTAATTCATTGAAGGCGGCTTTTATCTCTTCCTTTAGCCAACTAAGGAATTCCATCAACATTTCTTGGCTAGTAAACCTCTGGCCAAGGACTCCTCACTCTTGACCTCAATTAGACAAAAACAATGAGAGTCGATTAGGAATTATGTTCATAGGTTTAGTCAATTGCTAATTGAAATCACAAATTGTAGCAAAAGTGTGACATTACATGCTATCTACAAAGGAGTTAGGGAAGATTTAAACTTCTTCAATTCCTTTTCAAGCACCTACCGACCTCTTCGAATGACTTTAACAAGAGGTTGGAAAAAATCATTCATTAGGAAGACTAAATGTAAGCTAAAAGAGAATTAAAGAGAGATAAGCACAATAAAAGGTGAAAAAAAAAAAAGATAACAAATCTATGAAGGATAAATTTTAATGCTCATAGCAAGCTTAGCCGACCTCTAGGAGATTAGAAGAGGTTGATTCCAACCTTTACTAAGTATATACCTTATTGTAGATATCTCATTTTTGTCATCCTTAAGATTCTTTTCTTATTGAGCCAGGTTTTAAAAAATAATAAAATAAAATAAAAAATTTAAAAAATGAAAATTAAAGAAAAAGAAGAAAAAATAAAAAAACAAAAAAAAATTGAAAAAATAAAAAATTGATGATAATAAAAGTATCAAGTTGAGTTGAGTCGAGTCGAGTCCATTTAGGGTTGGATCGGATGATAGTTGAAGATGTACATTCAATTTAATAAATGCCGAGTCATTAAATAGTCGAGTTTTATTAAAAATATTTTTTAATCCAATATAAAGTGAATTTTTATCTAATTTATATTTGGCTAAATAGACTTAAGAATTATTAAATGGGTTAGCGTGTATTTTGGGCTAAATTAAGATGAATTGAATCGGCTTAAGATAGAAACCCCAATTAAATGCGGGTTTTTTAAAAACTTAATTGAATCTTAAATGAATTTGATAAATCCAAATCGGATATCATTGTATTTTTTGAATATTAGATTTATTAAAAGTGAATCTTCATAACAAAAAGATCTAAAAGAGTTAAGTTTATAATCTATAAATAGTGAATATTAGGCCGAAAAATGGACAATTTCATAATTCACAATTATACAAACAATTTTTTTTACTCTTGGACACAACTCACTCTCTCTCTCTCTCACACAAACCTAATCATGCGTACAGTCCATTACACATACACACACAATCCCACATAAGCCTACGCACTAATCATAGAACCACTCACATATACCATTGTACAATTCCACGTGCACACACGCGATCAACAACCATGTAATGCATAGCGACTCCACATGATCCATAACATCCTAATGAACAATAATTCTACGGAATGTAGAACTACAATACGACCCACATAAGTTTTTTTCCTTGGATCCAACCCATTTAAGTAAGTTAGGTAAGTTCATTTTATTTTTATTTTATTTATTTATTTATGTTCTATTTTTTAAAGTTTTTTTAGTTAATTGTTTTATCTTACTTACTTTGTTTTCATAGTGTAAGTTATTAGTTTAGTTTAGTTTAGTTTTATTTTATTTTATTTTATTATTTTATTATTTTTATTTGAGTATCGTTGAATTATTTCCATTGCATGATTTTATTGGTACCAACTCATTTTTTTTTATAGAATCTGATATTAATTCTTGGTAGTTAATTTTCTAGGCATATTATCACAAAAATAAAAATAAATAAATATCTTTACATCAGGCATATTGTATCTAAATTGCATTTTTTTTTTATAAAATTGCACTTTTAGATATAGTTGCATATTTTTCCAAGATTTATATCTTTAATAAAGATATGTATCTAAATTGTAGTTTTTACAAAATAGCATTTTCAAATATAGTTGCATATTTTTCCAAGATCCATATCTTCAATAAAGATATGTATCTAGATTGCATTTTTAAATATATTTGCATATTTTTTCTAAGATTCATATCTTTAAAGATATGTATCTAAAATTGCATAATCATAGATTCACATAAATTTTGCATTTAAGGCTTTAGAAAAATAAATTTTTTGACATTTAGTGGCTTTTTAAAATAAAAAAAATCTTAAGTGGAATCTTTGCAAAAGATTTAGTTAGTTAGGTGTTTTTTTAAATAGATTCATGTAGTTAGATCTTTTTGGTTTCTTTTTTAAAAAAATAATAATAAATCGTTAAATAACGTAAATCTGACTCAATTTTCAAATTAAAAAAAAATCTACCTACTAAATCTTTTCTAGAAAAAATAAAACTACGTTGGTTTTATCGTGATTAACGGGTATATAGGAATTTTTTAAGCAAGCATAAAAAATATAAATTATTTTTTTCCTTTAGAAATCCTATAATAAAAAATATTAAAAATTTATCTTAACTACATTTTTGCATATCTATACATATTTTAACATTTTTAGAAAAATTATAAAAAATAAAAACCCATCATTTTTTTTTTATTTTTACATGGTAACTTAGTTTTAATAGGTTAGTTTTTGAACTTAGATATTTTGGTTTAATTTTCTAAAAAAATAATTTTTTAGAATATTTGCTAACTAGTGACTAAATTAGGGTTTTTTCACCCGAAAACTCTAATTTCATTTTTGCCAGTTTAACTGGTTGGAGACTCTAATTTTTTTAAAAATAATTTTTAAGAAAAAATATTTTTTTTCTTTAATTTAATGTCAAGTAATTTATATTAAGTGGGTTGGGCTTACTACAGATCGAAATAAGGAATATCGAAATAGGACTCAATACCCATATTTGACTTATGTTAGATATTTTGATAGAAGTGTGCAACCAAGGTTTTTTGCTTAGCCAAAAAGGATAAAGAATAATCCTATAAGGAAGAATTCTAACAAGTACTGTGATTTCCATGGAAATCGAGTTCACAACATAAATGACTTCATACATTTGAAAAACATGCTTAAGGATGTTGTTTAAAGGGGATACTTAAGGAAGTTTGTGGCTGATAGAGACAAGTACATTGAGCAACTTATGCAAAGGAGGAAAATTGAACAACAACCTCGAAACATAGAGGCTCGACCTAACAATCGGGAGTTGGTGGTGTTAGATAATAAAAGAGGAGACAACTAAGCTCACGAAGTGTTATTAATGTGATCTTTGGTAAACCAACATGAGGAAATGCTTGTCCATAATGAGTTTATCAAACATATAGGGAGATCATGCATTGAATTTTAGAGGAAAGAGGTACAGGATTGATGACATGATTGTATTCTTAAAAAAGGATATGCAAGGAGTTCTATTCTAACATGATGATGCCTTAGTCATTAAGACTAAGGTAGCGAATTTTGAGGATAGAAAGGCAATGGTAGATACAAGAAGCTTAATAAATATCATTTTCAAGCATGTAATTGAACAAATGCAACCTAAGCTTGGGAATATTAAGATGCAACCATACAAATACAATCTATACAGGTTTGACAATCAACCAATTAAGGTGTAAGGTGTGGTCACCTTAAGCTTATAGATTAGTGACAATGAGAATGTAGTTGAAAAGGAAGTTGATTTCGTGATAATGGAATGTCCTTCGCCTTATAATAGCATAATAGGCCGACCTTCCATCAACATGTTCGAGATGGTAGTGTCAACGACCCAGCAGAACGTGAAGTTTCCCACTCCAGTTGGGATAGGAACATGTAACGGAGACCAATAACTAACTCAAGCTCTATATTTGACAGCCTTGAAAAGGGATCAGGTATACCATATTGAGTAGGGTTCGAGCAATCAATTGCAAGTAAGAGGAGAGCCTACCGAAGAAATGTTAAAAATGTAGCTTAGTGATGATCCTAAGCATGTCACTAAGGTTGGAGCCAAGATGTCAGCTAATTTGAGGGAAAGTGTAATACATTTGCTTCGAGCTAAAAGGGATATCTTTTCTTAGTCTCCTTCAAATAGGCTTAGAATTCTTGAAAAGTTTATCACCCATAAACTAAACATTAACCTGAGCATGAAAGTTGTACAGCAAAAGAAGAAATGTTTTTCTTTAGAGAGGCAAGCGGTTATAAAGGAAGAAGTATAGAAGTTACTGAAAGTAGGTTTTATTAGAGAAGAATCTTAGCTGACATTGCTCGCGAGTTATGTTTTAGTGAAAAAGGTGAATGGAAAGTAGAGGACGTATATTAAATTCACTGACTTAAATAAAGCATGTCTAAAGGATTATTTCCCCTTGCCTCGAATGGACCAAATGGTCGACTTGACCTCGAGTCATGCCTTGTTGAGTTTAATGGATGTGTTTTTTAAGTACAACCAAATAAGGATGCAGCCCTTTGATCAAGTATATACCTCTTTCATTACAAACTTTAGAACTTATTACCATGAAGCAATGCTATTTAGGTTGAAAAAAGGCAGGTGTCACATATCAAAGCTTGGTGACACACATGTTTAAACCACAGATACACAAAAACATTGAGTTTCACATAGATGACATGATAGTGAAGAGCAAAATGAACAATGACTATCTAACCAACCTCCAAGAGACCTTTAACACACTGAAGAAATACAATATGTAATTGAATCTACGAAAGTATGTATTCGGCATGTCTTCAAGAAAGTTCTTAGGTTTTATGGTGACATAATGTGGGATAAAACCAATCTAGAGAAGATTTAGGCTGTACTTGACATGGAGTCATTGAAGTCTATTATGAAGTTCCAAAGGCTAATTGGTCGAGTGGTAGCATTAAATAGGTTTGTCTCCAAGAATACAAAAAAATGTGTGGAATTTTTCAAAGTTTTGCTGAATTCATTTGAGTTTCCATGAATTGAAGATTGTGAGAAGGCCATGAAAGAGTTTTTAACACAAACTCTAATCTTTTCAAAGCTTATCAAAGTAGAGACTTTGTACTTATATGTACCTATAAGTGATCGAGCTCTCTCTTCTATACTATTATGGGCGAAAAGGCAAATTTATAGATCAGTTTATTATGTAAGTCACGTCTTGTAAGGACTAAAGTTGAGATATACAAAGTTTGAAAAGTTTGTCTTAGCCATCTTTATAGTTGCTAGTCCTTAGCCTTTGGCTTAGTAAGGGCTAGATATACTTGGTCCGTTCCTAAAGATGACCAAGAAGAGATGATATATCATCGTAGCTGTTGATTATTTCACTAAATAGATAAAGGCAAAGGTTATATTAGGCATAATAGAACAAAGCGTTGAAGCTTTCATTATTAGTAACATTTTGAGTAAGTTTGGGATATACTATGCTATCACAACAAACAATGGGCCACAATTCAACAATGATAAGTTTAGAGAATTTTTCAAAGCTCGGTAAATTAGGCTATGTTACACATCCATCATATACTACCAAATTAATGATCAAGTTAAGAGAGTAAATAAGGTGATTTTGCAAAGTTTAAAGAAAAGGGTAGATTGAGCTGGTAACAAATAGGCAGACGAGCTTCCTAATGTTTTGTGAGGGTAGAGGACTACTTATAGGATCCCAACAGGTCACACCTCATATCAATTGGCTTTTAGGTCAAATGCAATATTGCTAATAAAATTGCAAGTGGAGAATTTAAGGGTTCAAGCATATAACCCCAAGTATAATGACATTGGCTTCTAAGCTAATCTAGATATAATTCACAAGAAACATGCATTAGTCAAGGCTCATCTCATTACTTATGAGCAATGGGCAGCTTAGTACTATGATAAGCAGGTTAGGCATAAGTACTTATGACCTAGTGATTTAGTCTGTAGGAAACTTGAAGCATTAGGAGCAAGAAAATGCCAAGGGAAACTCACCCTTGCTTGGGAGGATCCCGTAGAGTGAAAGAGTTGGTAGGGAATGGATATGCCTTTAGGTTGGAGAGGCTCGATGGACAACCAATCTCTAGGGCATGGAATGTTGATAACCTTAGACCATACTATGAAAGTTAGATGCTTGAAGAAAGAAGAAGATATGTTTGTTTAGCTGTTTATGGGCTTTCTTATTATCATGTTGTAATGATGGTGTTTGTATGACTTATGACATGCTTGTAGGTGGACTTGTTCCACAAATTTGCTAGAATGTTTATTTGTTTCCAATTTATACAATTTGTTTATTTCTTTATGTATGTGATGTAATCATGTTCTGAAAGGTTAGAGCCAATGGACTAACTAAGCTCATTTTTAGTATTGCATATAATGAAGTATTTGTTTGTGTCCAACGTTGTTATATTTCATGTTTTACTTTACTTTATTACAATGCTTGTCACAAAAGCATAATATAATGATAAATGATTATATGGTCTTCATATAATCTCTCTAATAAGAAAGGGCCTTGAAAGTCTTTATCCTTATTAAAGGGTGACGAGCAAACTATAAAGTTCTAAATCCTTAAGTACTATATTCAATGGACAATGGGAAAAGGATATCCATGGATCTCTAAGTCCTAAGAAAGGATGACGATACTTAAAAGCCTTAAGTCTTGTAAAAGTGACAAGGATGGTAGCTATAAATCCTGATAAGGATCAAAATAAGAAAAAAAAATGGCAATAGATTTGGAATGAACGAATAGGAATGGGTATTCAAAAGAAAAATGGGTATGAAGAATAGGAAGGGTTTTGATAGTGAATGTGGATGGATACAACTCACCAAGACATAAACACAATTAGGAGGTTTGAGCTTGAAATAGAGTTCAATGCGACTCACAAACATTAAATGTTGCTCAGGGTTTTAAATGAAGGTTAGAAGCGACTCACTAACCGGTTCAAATGAAGGGGCTCACCACAATCTGAGAACAAGATTGATAAGAATGCAGGGATAATTAAAGAGTCTAATTAGCACTCAAAAATCCAGTAAATGCTAACTTAAGACTAGCCTTGCTCGAAAGAGGAAAGATTCACTTTGTTTAGAAATATACTTTCTGTTTGTATCTAATTCTATCTTTATGTTAGTACAAATGTTACTATTTATAGCAAGTCCTAAACCCTTGTAGCAAAATTATAAATAATGTACAAGGCCTTAAACCCTCAAGAATTAGGCCCACAAATAAAATAAGAGAAACTATATACAAGAATACAAAACCACGTGTTTTATAGAAGTCGACATGCAATCACTCAGCATGTCTTAAGAGTAATAGTATCCAAACTGCATAGGGTCGGGAGTTGGATGTATAGGTTCGGGAAGGAGTCCCTGAAGTCTCGTATAGCTTAGCTAAGACACCAAAAGGTCGGTCCATAATTGCCAAGTCCTAGAATCAATCGACACAAATCTCTCGATGCTATGCCGAGTGGTCCTTTGATCTCGAGTACTCAGCCTTACGGTATCTCGTCTTCTTGACAAATGAAAGGCTTGTTGCCGAATGGCTTCTTTTCTTCCCTTTGGCTTTCTATCATTTGCTTGACCTCGGTGAAAGCTATTCGGACTCGACCTTGAATTGTTTAGCCTAGGTTAGAACAGGTTAGCATCTTCTTCTAGATGGTCAATGTTAACTTTGAACAAGTCAACCTCGGCTTGGACGTCGTCGAAGGCCGATTCCCATCAAATCCTCTTAAGGATGACAAGTTATTACGAACTTAATTGCTCTAAGTCTACAAAATGGACAACAAGCAATGTAGAGGTCCTTAGAATATATCGTGATGCTGCATTAGGGTCAATATATTGACCTAGGAATAGATTTACATCAACAATAATAAAATGGAAAAAAGAGAATAATTTCTCTAGAACTTGAGTAGTGGTGGTATCTAGGGCATCAAAATCCTAAGTATAGTCAGGTTGAGGATTAGCTAAGGGATTAGGAGTAGGCACCTAAAGGACCTTAGGAGCATCACTCATTTCTTGTATGTTGGTGGAATCAGCCATAGGAGTACCCACATCTTCACTTGGTTGTTCATCTATTTTGGCCTCTCTCGTATTGGCCCCATTAATAGAAGCTTCCCTCTCTTTACCTTGCTTAGCAAATCCAAGCAACTAAGGTCATACTTGAGGTGGTGAATGAATACTTCCTCTTGAGCTAGATTGATTCCATCCAACACCTTCTTTCTCATTAGATCTTTGTATTCGTTACTCTCTTAGATTTCCTTATAGGCCTTATTGTAGGCCTTCTGGTAAATGGAGAAGTGCTCCCTCCTGACCTCAGCTATCTTCTTCTTTAGCTTTTAATATGAGCTCTATAAGTTATAAACCTCTACATTGTGTTGGCTTTTGAGAGTTTGAACCTCGTTTTATGTCCCTTGGAGGTTGGACGTTAGTTGATAGCACTTCTTTTACTCCTCTACTAACGCTACCTCTTTCTCTTCCCAAGCTTTGACCTCCTTTTCTACCTTTTCTTTCTATATTTTAAGCATCTCCTCCACCTTTGCCTTTTGATCCTCCAACTTGGCCCTTTCATTACCCATTTTTCTTGGAGGTTCTTCTTTTTAGCCTCTATGCTAACCACCTGATTTTTGGCTTCTTTTGTAACCTAAAGGGAAAATGGAAAAAAAAAAAAACAAAAGAGAAGAGATAAAACTGTTAGTTTAAGTGAATCAACAAGAAGACTAGAAATAGGCTAGACTTAAGAACTTACAACTTTCTTCTACTCATCCAGAGCCTCTACAATCATCATCAAGGTGCTAAGAGTTTTAGGATGTTAAAGAGAAAGAATAAGATAATAAGTTTTTTGAGCCGAAGCCTACAAGGTCGAGAAAAAACTTACATCATAGTAGCTACAGGCAATAAGGTGTTACAGTGCAAAATCTCGAGTTTTGGCAGAGCTTAACCATATTCTTTAGGGGCTAAACATCGTTGGGCAAATGAATGCCCCTAATCAATTCTAACGCTACTCGACCATTCCCTAAGGCATAGTTGACAATGTTGACATTCCAGCATGAGAAGAATTGTAGTACTTTTGTGGTCTACCTTTAAGGTAGGGTAATTGAGTTTGAAATCCTAAAAGGTCTCTCTTCATCCTCACTATGGTTTACAGGTTTACTGATAAGAATCAGGCTATTGGACCTCTAACTCACAATCAAGCTCGAGGCCTAGAAGGACTAATAAGGCGAATCCTCTTGTTCCAACCTACTTCTACTGAGATTAAGTTAATCCTTGCTGCCAACTAACTTCTTATGTTGAGCCAAGTAACAACAAATCTCTTAAAAGTTGTATGTTGACTTGTCGACTACCCTACTAATTGCTCACCCCCTTACATGCACCTACTCGGCTCTAATTGAGCCAAACTCTAGATTGGCAACATTGGTGTTGAGAAGCCAGTAGCTCCAACACATATCTGCAGGCACTCCTCAAATGAGCCCAAGCCTGCCTAGCACCTTTATTTGGCACGCTTACTCAACCTTTCATCATGTCTATATATTTTGTCTATTTCTACTAAAAGCATCCCCAATATGCTATTACCACATATCTTAGACCTACGTAAAGGAATCTATAATGTCAATCATTAATTTACTTAAATTATCATTTGTACCAATTATTACTCTCTGCAAACTACTTATTCTAGACATTACCCTTTTACTCTTTTCCATTTTAAGTAGGTTGCTGTAATATTTAGGTATAAATACCCATTGTAGATGTAGCTGCAATAATCTTATCATTGATATACTAAATATTCTTCCTTTTTGTGAACATTGCTCTCATTAGCTTGTTTACTCTCTTCACTTTTATCCTAACCCTTAAGTGAGGCTAGGTGGTGAGTAATCTTATTAGACCATCTTGTGCGTCATATCGAGTTATGTTGTGAGTCCTTAAAAGTTCCTTGATGCATCATATCTTCGGAGCTATTTGGTATCAAAGTAAAGGTTTCGTTTGGGTAAGTTATGTTTGTGTTTTATGAAGTAGTGCTTATTATAGCAATATGTTAAAGTTGTGAAGGGAATCATTGAAGTGTTTGAGTAAGTAATAGAGTATGGTAGTTGTTGTCGAGTATACTATGTTTTGCCCTACTTTAAACATCCAAAAACAGAGCAAGTTTCTATATTGTGACTTATTCATCAATATAGCCACTATATTTACGGGTTAACTAGATATTTGTGTGGAGAGTGTATATGTTCTTTAGTTTGGAGAAATAGTGTTAATTATATCTTAAAATCGAAGTTTATAACCAAGTTTGTCAAAGAAATGATAGACCCAAGTGTTAATGCTAGCATCGGGGATGACAACAGTGATGTTGTACACCATAACCGACAGCCTCAGGGCACCTCCAGAAGCAAAGATGAGAAATTAGATGAGGTGGCTAACCTTTTAGCTAACCTGACTAGAGCTCTTCATGTATTGGCCTATTGACTTGCTGAGACTATGCAAAACACTCCATAAGCTACCTAACATGTTAGGTGTCAAAACCCAGCTTGACAAGTTCAAGGCGAAGGAGTAGGAGCATAAGTGAGTAGAAGGATTGATTTGGATGATATGAATGATGATGAAGAAGAAGTGTACAAAGAAAAAGAAGAGCAAGTTAGAGCACCTTGAGCTACCAACCATGTAAAGCTTCAAATTCCAAGCTTTAGCAAATCTGGGAGTATAGATGATTATTTGGATTAGGAGGAGAAGATCGAATGTATTTTTTATTATTACCAATATGAAGACCAAGAGAAGGTGAGAATCACCGCTGTTGAGTTCTTAGGATATGCCACCATGCAGTCGAAGAACTTCTAAATCATGAGAAGACGAGAAGGATATAGACACATACATAACCTGAGAAGAGGAGAATACTCAAAAAATAGATTTGTACCAGATACATATCTACAAGATACTTTTGCTCAACTTCAACAGTTGAGATAGGGACGTTGAACTATTGATAAATACGTTCAAGAATTCTAAATACTCGTGATTCACTATGAAGTAGAAGAGCCATCAGTACGAATAGTGTCTAGGTTCCTTACTGGACTAAGAAGTGATAGTTGAGACATTATGGAACTTCAATAGTTCACCACATTAGATGAGGCTATAAGGATAGCCCAACAAGTGGAAAGAGAAAGGAGGAGCAGAATGCTGACTTAACCCCCGATGAGCCAACCTAGTCAGTCAAGTCAACCAGTTCGGGGAAGTTACCAAGCTTAACTAAATATTAAACTGACCAAATGAATGGATGTCAAGACTAAATAGAAGGGCTAACCTGATGGTAATGTATTGACTGAAACATATGAGAAGGGACAAGGATCTAGAAGGAAGACGAGCTAAATCAAATGCTTTAAGTGTCAAAGGTTTGGGCACATGACTACTCAGTGTTCAAACTGAAGAACTATGATCATTAAGGGAGATGTCCAAAAGACTAAGGTAGATAGCACAAATGAGGAACCAGAGGAAGAGAGAGAAGTGGGACATGAGGTTGATATTAATGCTGACCTCATTAAAGAAGATGTGTTCATCGAGAACCTAGATTAGTTGACTCTAGTTGTCTAACTTGCAATGAGTTTGCAGTACTCACATGAGGAGGAGTAGAGGAGAACCTATTTTACATCACTTGTAAGGTAAATGATCAAGTATGTACACTTATAGTGGATAGTAAAAGCTACACCAATGTAGCATTTGCAAACCTAATCAAGAAGCTAAAGTTGCTGACTAACACACATTCGAAGCCGTAAAAGTTGCATTGGTTGAATGAGAAAGAAGCACTACATGTTATTCAACAAGTATTGCTGCCAATCTCTATAGGGAGTTATTTCGATGAGATTTTTTGTGATGTACTACTCATTTGCTACTTAGCTGACCATAGCTTTTCAATTGTGGAGTTATACATGATAGATTTAGGAATACCTATGCATTCAAGAAATATGGGAGAAAGGTTACTCTAAATCCTATGACATCGAGTTAAGTTAGTAAGTTACAAGCTAAACTTGCCTAAGCATCTAAGAAAACTTTAATCCTAAGCATTGCCAAGCTTTGATAAGCTCTGAAGGTCGACATGCTGACTTTTAAGCTAGTCAGAAGGCTATTATAATTGAAGGAATAGACTGAGCTACACCTTAATGTGAGAGAACTGCTAGATGAATATGTTGACCTATTTCCAGAACAATCACCCGAGGGATTACCCCCATTTAGAGGTATTGAATATTGCATTGACTTGATACCCGACATTGCCCTACCAAATAAGCTAGCTTATCATATGAACCTTAAGTAGGCTTCTAAGCTCCAAAGATAAGTTAATGAACTACTAGAGAAAGGATATATGAGGGAAAGCCTCAACCCCTATGTTGTGCTAGCACTCCTTGTGCCAAAAAAGGATGGAACTTAGTGAATGTACATCAATAGACGAGCCATGAACAAGATCACCATCAAGTACTAGTATCCTATCACTAGGTTGGATGACATATTGGATGAACTGAGTGGAGCTAAGGTCTTTAGCAAGATTGATTTGAAGTTTAGCTATCATTAGATCCAGATGAGGCTAAGAGATGAGTGAAAAACTACATTTAAAACTCAACATTGACTTTATGATGTACTGCCGGCCAACGATCCCATTACTCTAACGTACCTTCGAGGCCTCCAATCCCTCTCCTAAAGAATTCTCTCTCGATATCCTGTTGATGACGAGAAACTGTACATCGAAGAAAGATAGTTAAACTCCCTGAGCTCCCTATATGGTCATATGTTGATCTGTACACTTAGTAGTGATGATGCTAACCGTTCCCTTGTTGAGGACCCTGTGCCGAGTACTCCGACCAACTACCATCAAGAATCTCTTGTCGAGTGATGAGAGACTCACTTAAACGGCCGAGTAGTTTACTCTCGGCATATGATCATCTCTCTCATCCCAGCCCCTTTAGTGCCACAACATTTTGACCCTTTCTGCCTACTGTGCTCAAAGAATATTTGTACGGGACCAATGTTGCATTGCCAGCTGTCCACCTTGTCTAACATTTAACTACATTTCCATTTTTGGTTTGTTGTCACTTTTACCCTTTTTGTATGTACTAGGAATCTCCTTTTTATTAATACTTTCTTGTAATTTTTTTATTTGTAATGCTACCCTAAGGACATACTATAAATAGTTCTTTTCCCTTGTCAGCCAAAGATAACTTACATCTTAATACCGAATACTCTGTTCTTATGAGACAATCCTCTCCAAGTCCCTACTCCTTACACTCTTATCTAATTTTACCGAATAACTCAGGATTAGTGGTAGGTGGACCTTAACATCAACTTGTGGTTCATATCAAGTGAGGTGTCAAGTCATGTTGTGTTCATTAGTGAATCACATCCTTCGAGAAGCTTTACGTCAAATACTCTTGTTTGATTGTGGACCATTTCTCTCTAATTTTCTTCGATACCTCGAAGGACTCATTATAGTTCAATTCTTCCCCAATAAATCCTAGTGATAACTAAGCTCCTAGGTATACCATATATTCCTGATATCAGGGCTTAAGGTTGAGACCGAGATCCGTGTAGTGTTAGTTTGCTATGTTTGTTGTTCGAGATATTTGTATGTAGAAAACATTTGAGTGAAGTGTCCTTATTGAAGCTTGTGGGAGAGATTCATGATGAAGAGAGTGATGCTCATGGTCATGGTCGAATTAGCTAACAAACACTATGTACTACTGATGAGCAAATACAAGATCTTACTACTATTGTAGCTAACTTAGCTATCTCAGTAAACATGGTCTTAGAGGCTAGATCACGTGAAAGAATTGCTGAGTAGGGCTAAGAAACAACAAATAAGCCAAGGAGATAGATGAACAAGCAAGCTCCAGAAGCCTTTCTTGTGAACCAAGTACTACTACGACATGTCGATAGACTCACAAAAAGAAGGTTAAAGTTGGATGAAGTGGAAAAGTACGAAGAGGAAGAAGATCAGTATGATGGGATGGATGAACGTGAGCTTAGAGCACCAAGAGGTATAGAACATCTTAAAGTATAGATTTCGAGCTTCAATGGGTCTAGTAGTGTTGATGACTACCTCGATTGGGAAGAGAAGATCAAAAAGATATTTGACTTCTACGATTATGAAGATGCGGTCCACATTAGAGTGGCTGTGTTAGAATTTTTTGGGTATGTAGCAATGTGGTGGAAGAAGCTACAAAATGTTCATCTAAAGGCCCGACGCAAAGTCCATACATGGAACAAGATGAAGAGAGTTCTGAAAAGTAGGTTCGTTCCTAAACACTAAGAGTAAGATACGTTCTGACGACTCCAAGACTTGAGGCAAGCTAACAGATCCATAGACGACTGTGTCCAAGAGTTTCAGTTGCTTATGATACGATGTGATGTTGATGAGCTTGAGACCCAAACTATAGCACGGTTCATCTCGGGACTTCAAGCTAAGATTGGTCACATAATGAAACTATAGAGCCTTACAACTCTGGCGGAACCAGGCTAGCCGAATGCCGAGTAATAGAATAATGATGTTGAGTAAGAATAGCCTACCAAGCAGAACAGGGAATGACAGGGCATCAAATAGATCCGGGGTTAAATGCTAAGGTCATATGCCAAGTCGACTAGACAAGGGCTGAGGTAAGAGCATAACCGAGGAACCTGAGATCCGAAGAGACTAGGGTTAGAGCTCAAGACAAAAAACCCGAGAAATTAAATGTTTTAAGTGTCTTAGTTATGGATACGTAGCTAGTCAATATCCAAACTATCGAGTCATGACCATCAAAGGAGATAAGCCCTAGTTTGAATTAGAAAGTGCGAGTGAAGGAGAGGAAGAAGTGGCAACAGATTAGATGCTAGAAGAATTTGAGGAAGATCCAAGAGTCGAGATACCCCTTGAAGGCACTTCTAAGTATTGCTTTGTTGTTTGGCAATCTCTCAGTACTTTTGTGCCTAACGAGAATGAGTAGAGAGAGAACCTCTTTCATAAGAATTGCCAGGTGAATGGCAAGCTATGCGCTGTAATCATTGATGGAGGGAGCTGTACCAACGTCATTACATAAGGGGTAATAAAGGCAATGAAATTGCTTACTCTCCTACACCACAAGCTGTATAAGATTCACTAACTAAACGAGAAAGGAGGATTACACATTTCCGAGCAAGTCAAAGTGTTGATTACTATTAGTGATAGGTATAGGGATGAGGTGGTGTGTGATGTCCTTCCCATGTATGCATCTCACATATTACTCGGACGACCGTGGCTATTTGACTTGAGAGTGTTACACAATGGGTATAAAAATACCTACATGTTTCAAAAGGATAAGAGGAAAGTTATATTGACACATATGAGTCCCAAAGAAGTGTAAGAAGCCTAAGAAAAGGTTGCTAGATTGCTACAGCGGAAGTCATTGGTGATTTCCCGAGCATAGTTTGCATAAGAGGTTAAGGCCGAAGGCTATGTACTCCTCTTGATTAGGAGACTCTTAGAAGTTAAAGAGGCCGAGAACTTACCTACCGAAGTATAGCAGCTACTCCAAGAATTTGTTGACCTCTTTGTTGTCGAGATGCCGAAAGGATTACCTCCCTTGAAAAGGATTGAGCATTACATCAATCTTCAACCTAGAGAAAGCCTGCCAAATCGACCCACTTATAGACTCAATCCTAAATAAGCAGTCGAGCTGAAAAAGCAAGTTAATGAGTTGGTAGATCACGGCTATGTCCGTAAGAGCATGAGCCTATGTGCCATTCCAGTCAGGCTAGTACCAAAGAAAGATGGATCATAGAGGATGTGCATTGACTATCGTGCCATCAATAAGATTACTTTCAAGTACCGATACCCGATCCCACAGTTGGATGACATGCTCGATGAGTTACATGATGTATGTATCTTTTCAAATATAGATCTCAAGAGTAGGTACCATCAAATACGAATGAGACTAAGAGATGAATGGAAAACAACCTTTAAGACTCAGGATGGTCTATTTAAGTGGATGGTTATGCCGTTTGGTTTAACTAATGCACCAAGTACATTCATGAGGCTCATGAATCATGTGCTTAGAACATTGATTGACAAATGTGTTGTGGTTTATTTTGACGATATTCTGGTTTATAGTGCCGACCTTCTCATTCATGTCAAACATTTAAGATTGGTGTTTAACATACTCTACTTTGAGAAATTATTCGGCAACCTAAAGAAATGCGCTTTCTGTCAAAGTGAGGCTGTATTCCTCGAATATGTTGGTTTAGAGAGTGGAGTTTGAGTTGATGAGGAAAAGATCAAGGCTATTAATGAGTGGCCTACACCGATAAGTGCAGCTGAAGTCAGGAGCTTCTATGGCCTAGCCTCATTCTATTAAAGATTTATCCAAAACTTTAGCTCCATAACTACACCGTTGATTGAATTGACCAAGAAGAACATTGCATTTAAATGAACAGAAAAAGCTCAAAGGAGTTTTGAAGATGTGAAGTGTAAGTTGAAGTCTGCTCCAATACTTGCCCTACCGGATTTCAAGAAGGTTTTTGAGGTTGAATGTGATGCATCTAGTGTCAGCATTGGTGCTGTACTTATGTAGGAGTGTCGACCCATTGCCTACTTCAGTGAAAAACTTCGAGGCGCTACCCTAAATTACTCAACTTACGACAAGGAGTTCTATGCCCTTGTCCGTACACTCAAGAATTGGCAGCATTACCTATTGCCGAGAGAATTCATTGTTTATTCTAATCATGAATCTCTCAAGTATCTTTGCAGGCAATAGAAGCTTTCTCAGCATTACATCAAGTGGGTCAAGTTCTTGGAGACCTTTTGCTATGTCATCAGGTATAAGAAAGGAAGCACCAATATAGTAGCTAATGCACTTTCTCGTTGTCATGCCCTCATCACGACATTACAAGATAAAGTGCTTAGATTTGGCACTTTACTTGATTGATATGAGCATAACCTACATTTTAGGCCTTTAGTAGCCAAATGCAGTAATGGAGGAGCTATGGATGAATTCTATTTGAGTGAAGGGTTCTTGATGAAGGGCAATCAGATATACGTGCTAAGTGGTTCTACAAGGGCGCTACTAGTTCAAGAAGCTCATGTCGAGGGTCTAGCTAGCCATTTTGGGGAAAAGAGGACGATTGAGATATTGAAGGAGCATTTTTACTAGCCTAAAATGATGAGGGATGTGCACTGACTACTTGAGAGGTGTACGGTGTGTAAGTATGCAAAAGGGAGGAAAGAGCAATATAGAGAATATATGCCCTTGCCAATTCCTAAGCAACCGTGGAACAATATAAGCATGGATTTCATGCTCGACCTTCCCCATACGTCGAGAAGATACGATTTGATCATGGTGGTGGTTGATCGGTTCAGTAAGATGGGCCACTTCATTCCCTACTAAGAACTAATGATGCTTTGTTCATTGCTAACCTCTTTTTACAAGAAATTATCTGACTACATGGAGTGCCAAGAAGTATTGTGTCTGACCGTAATTTGAAATTCATAAGCTTCTTTTGGAAAACCCTATGGAGGAAACTCGGCATTAAGCTCCTATTCAATACCTCTTGCTACCCTTAGATAGACGGCTAAACTGAAGTAGTTAACAAAACTGTTGGTAGTCTCTTATGCTCCACTGTAGGAAAGAACTTTTGTGATTGGGATTTATGCCTGCCCATCATTGAATTTGCTTACAATCGCCCAACTCATAGCTCCATTGGAACATCACCATTTGAGGTTGTTTATGGACTTAAGCCGAACCTACCCTTGGACTTAGTTAACAGTCCATCTACATAAGGGGAGAGTCAATCCAGCTTACAGCGTGCCAAGGAATTTCACAAGTTACATAAAAGAATTGCCAAGCAATTAACCAAACTATAGCCTAACAAAAGGAAATGGGAAGCTACGGAAGGAAATGAATCATTTATGCTCCTAGGGACCTTATCTAGATCCATCTTAGTAAAGAAAGCTTCCTTAGCAAGAGGACAAATAAACTATCACCCAAAGCGGAAGGACCTTATAGGATCTTGAGGTGCATTAGTGATAATGCCTATAAGATTGAGCTACCCAAAGGTTTCGACATATCTATCCATTCAACATTGCCGACTTAACTCTATGTGCTTGATGATGACAAAGGCTAAGATTTGAGGGTAAATCTTCAACAACCCTGGGAAACTGATGCGCTGCTGGCTAGCAGTCCCATTACTCGAGCGCACCTCTAAGGCCTCTAATCCCTCTACTGAAGAATTCTATCCTGGCATCTTGCTAATGACAAGAAACTGTACATCGAAGAAAGGTGGTTGAACTCCCTAAGCTCTCCATATTGTCATATGTTGATTTATACACTCGGTAGTGATGATACCTGTCACGAACTGAGGACAACCTAGTTATGGCAGACGCCGTATACTGTACAAAGAACCCCTGATTGGTTACCCTTCCAATCAAGAACTCTTCACACAATATACAAGGCTCTACAACCATTAGTTTCCAAAGAACATCCAGACTCACATGATATCATTACACAAATATAATTATATAAAATTTAAGTTACAAAGTTTATATTACACAACATTTAAGTATGTCTAAGTCTATAATAATAAGATAAAGAAAAGTACATGGGAAGAGTCTAAATAAACTGTTCTCTCTCAGTACATATAACAGCTCGCTCTTGACCAAGTCCCCAAGCTAACCTGCGGCATTCCTCGTCCTGTCTCTACGAACAGGCTATCCTACAACAAAAGTCTAAAGGGGTATAAGCCTAAGCTTAGTGAGCAAAACCCTCAACCACACCACAAGCAAGTTATAAATACATTATATTTAAGCATATGAATGAATGATCAACCAGTATGCCAATCAATACGTATAATTAACTAGTTCATATACATAACTCAGATTTAACGCCCTCCGAAGTCAGGGTTGGAGTCTACACGGCACCAATCAGATCCGGGTATTATACTAGAACTTACTTTACTACGGAATTCCACATTCCGTACTTATGTCAAATAATTCTTTTATTTTCAGAAAAACCCAAGTTCTAGTATAATTGTGAGTAAGCCCCCGCAGTCCACACTCACCCCTAAACAAAGGCCTCTAGACTCGACCCTTAACCAGGCAGTTGGTGCCTCCAACGCCTAGTATTCCCGCGGGCCAGGGTAAGGTCATTTTGTACGAGTGCACCGTACAGAACCAAATAAATAAATAATATCAACCCCCGAATGGCCTCGCTTTACCTCCGTGTGATGTGACGGCCGGAATAGTATCCATGCTATGCATGTTAATGCATGTCTCAATTTCTTTTTATAAGCCGAGTATAATTAGGTTCAAATTATGCTATGATCATCCAATTGTGCACACAATCATTTTCTATACTACCATGCAACAAACATAGCATTATTAATACTTAAGATAAGTTCACAATTCAAGACATACCAACATACACAAGCATTTTTCCCAAACCCCACACAATCATCAATTAACAATAATATTTAAGTCCACTATCTACAATCACAAAACAAGCATGGAATCATTGGGTAAATACTCACTCGGCCATAGTGATTTGCCCTAATCGTAGTAATCGATTGGGAGGTCCTCGTTCACCTCAGGGTCACCTGATCCTTATGTGATAACAACACTAATAAGTATTTGAATTAACTAATAATTCTAAACATTTAATTACCTAATTCTACTTAGACTACTATTAACTTTTACCCGGTAAGACTTTAATTTCAATCGTATATAACTTTTTCGTTTTATTTCTGATATTTATGAATTTATAGTCGTTTTTTTATCGTTTTCGGACGTATATTCACACGGTAATGTTTGTTTTGGATGTTAAGACCCCTATTTTACATTATGAACTAAATTTATAGAAATTTTTAGTTATAATATTTAAGTATTCTTATTACTTATATTTGTATCCTTTATTCCTTAAATTCTTATAATTTAGGAATTTACTTTGTTATTACCAATTCATATACTAAATTAGGTATAATCTAATTTAGAAGGTGTATTAGAATTTTCTAATTTAAGTATCTAATTACCTACACTTTTCTTACTTTTCTCATTTTCTAAACCTATGCTTATGTCATTGCTTACATCATCTTTTCTTTATGTCATTGCTTACATCATCTTTTCTTTATGTCATTGCTTATGTCATCTTTTCTTTATGTCATCATATCCTTATGTCATCATCCACCTCATCATTTGATTACATAAGCATTACATCATGCTTATGTCACATTTACATGTCTTATGTACATTTATTTCTTACTTTATACTTATGTACATATGCCTTATACTTATACTTATGTACATATGCCTTATACATACATATACTTATACTGTATTTATACATGTATTCCTACTCATATACCTATACGGTTGGATACGTATTTTTATACTAAAAATTCGTATGCCAAATTTTTCCTTAAGAAAATCCTCTCAATTTCATCCTTTTGTAGTTCTATGTATGTATTTAGTATAGTATATACATATATAGTTAGATATGGTCTTAAATTAGGTTATGTACACGATACATACTTATGTATAAAGGTTAATATACTTGTATTTCTTTGGTATTTCTTTATGTACACATATCTAAGAGTACATACACATGTATTTCTTCCATTTCCTTCATGATTCTTCACTTTCTACACTTAAAGATGGAAACTTTGTTTCCTCTTCTTCAAGACTTCACTAAACACCTAACTACTTACCTAATCTACCTAATTAACTAACTAATGAATAACATAAAGTAACATAAAACAACTTAAGAACATACCTTTAATTTTGTTGAAGTTTATGGAGACAAAAGGAAAAGGAATGAAAGTGAAAGAGGGGAGGGATGTTCAAGGCATGAAAGGGAAGTTTTGTTTTTGTTTCTTTTGTTTTGTTTTCAATTATGGAAGACAACAAATGGTGGGGCCTAAAAGGGGGAGAGGTGGACGGTAACAATTAAGGGGAAGGGAAAAAGAAAAATCAAAAAGAAAAGAAAAGAAAAGCCATCATTAAGTAACTAAGATATTTTCCTTATCTCTTAAGACTTTTGACTTTTCAAAATGTTGACTTTAGTCAACATGTGTTGACTTGGTCAACCCTTTGACTTTGGTCAACATGCATTACCTTAGTCAACATTCCTTAAGTATGTGTAATTTTGTGCACATAATGTAGTAATTAAGAGAAATTAAGGGAAAAATGAAGAAAATGAGGGGAAATGAGATATTTGATGAATTGATTAGTAAACATTGTTGATGAGATCTTACTTTAGGTCTTTATAGCCTATATATCTCATTTGATAAACTACTTTGAATAACAAATGCAAAAAGTACCAATTTGAGTGTTAAGGTTCACTACATATAACCTAATCTTCAACTATTACCCTAACTCTAAGTGAAACTATCTTAATCACTTACTTAAGAAGTGAATATAATCTATGACTCATTATCTTAATTTCTAATGGATTACCTAAGGATTCAAAGCATATAAGTATGGATGAGGGTCATCTCTAACCCTTTACTAATAGTTTAGCAAAATATAAGCATTATTTTATCAATTAGGGTTTTAAGGTATATCATTTTGGATTAGTGCACATATGTCTTTAAGATAATCATTTTTAGGGTTTCTATCACTTTTGAATAAAATCTTTAGCATTTAAAAACATTTAGGGTAGAAAAATTCTTTATGCGATTGAGTAATTCTTTTAGGGTTTTCACTTTCATTAGCCTTGTCGACTCTTAAATTGTCTAACATAGTCGAGTCTATTACAAAAGCTAGGTTGATAATTTTAGGGGTTTACAATACCAACCATTCCCTTACTAAGGACCTTGTGCCGAGTACTCTAACCAACTGCCACCGAGAATCTCTTACTGAGTGATGAGACACTCACTTAAACGGTCGAGTAGTTTTCTCTTAGCATACGACCATCTCTCTTGTCCTAGTCCCTTTAATGTTGCAACATTTTGACCCTTCCCGCCTACTATGCTCAAAGAATATTCGTACAGAACCAATGTTGCACTGCTAGCTATCTACCTCGTCTGACATTTAACTACTTTTCCATTTTTGGTTTGTTGTCCTTTTTACCCTTTTCATATGTACTAAGAATCCCCTTTTTATAAATACTTTCTTGTAATTTCTTTATTTACAATGCTAGCCTAGGGACATACTATAAATAGTCCTTTTCCCTTGTAAGCCAAAGATAATTTATATCTTAGTACTGAATACTCTATTCTTGTGAGACAATCCTCTCTAATTTCGTACCCCTTACACTCTTATCTAATTTTACCGAGTAACTCAGGATTAGTGGTAGGTAGACCTTAACATCAACTTGTGGGTCATATCAAGTGAGGTGTCAAGTCGTGTTGTGTTCGTTGGTGAGTCACATCCTCCGAGCAGCTTCACGTCAAATACTCTTGTTCGATTGTGGATCGTTTCCCTCTAATTTTCTTCAATACCTCAAAGGACCCATTTTAGTTCAATTCTAACCCAGTAAGTCCTAGTGATAATTGAGCTCCTAGCACACCACTCTACGAGTGGACGGTAATGCCTTTTAGCTTGTTGAATGCCCTGAGCACTTTTATGCAACTAATGAACCATGTACTAAGAAATCTAATCTGGTAGTGTATCACGGTGTACCTTGATGACATCCTAATGTATAGTGCCAACCATAAGAGCCATACTGGAAGTACTTCAAGCCAAGAGGTAATTCGGTAAACTTAAGAAGTGTTGCTTTTGCTATAACGAAGTGGTATTTCTGAGTTATATAGTTAGTGGAGGTGGCTTATAAGTAGATGATGAGAAGATCCGAGTTATTGTTGAGTGGCCTTCTTTAACCACTTACATCGAAGTGAGAAGTTTCTATGGACTGGCATCCTTTTATCGAAGGTTCATTAAAAACTTCAGTACTACTATCTCATCCGTTACTAAGCTAATGAAGAAGAATTGAATTTAAGTAGGGAGAAAGAGTGGAGAGGAGCTTTGTTAAAGTAAAGGCAAGGTTGACTTCCGCACCCGTGTTAGCGTTACTTGACTTTGAGAAGATTTTTGAGTTAGAATGTGATGCGACAAGCATTGGTATAGGTATTGTCTTAATGTAAAAAGGCTAACCAATTGCTTACTATAGTGAAAGGCGCAAAGGATCTTAATTGAACTACTATGTACATGACAAAGAACTCTTAGCCTTGATATGAGCACTCTAAGTATAGCAGGACTACCTATTGCTGAGAGACTCTATCATTTATATTGATCACGAGTCTTTGAGGTACCTCAAAAGTTAGACTAAGTTATCAAAGCAATAAGTGAGGTGGGTTAAATTCCTAGAAGGATTCAACTTTGTGATAAAGTACAAATAAGGCAAGAGCAATGTAGTTACTGATACTCTATTTAGAAGACATGTTGTCCTGACCAAGCTGTAGAATAGATTTTTTAGGTTTGCGAGCTTCAAAGAACAATATCTAAAGGACCTACATTTAGAACCTATACTTAGTCATTATGCCAATGGAAGGACCATAAATAAGTACCATATGGAAGATGGTTGTCTATTCCAAGGTGGTAAGTTATGTGTAACAAACTATTCATTGAGGGAGTTGCTTATTAAGGAAGCCCACGATAGAGGACTTTCTAGACATTTTAGAGAGAGAAGAACATATGAACTATTGAGTGGACAGTTCTTTTAGTTGAGAATGAGGCTAGATATGTATTGAATTTTCTTAGGGTTGTACTACTTACAAGAGGGCCAATTGTCAAATTGAGTAAGGAAAAGCAATGGATTGAGTTGAGTATGGACTTTGTCCTTGAATTACCAAGAACTAATCGAGGCAAAGATTTTATAATGGTTCTGGTGGATAGATTTAGTAAGGTAGCACATTTTGTGTCTTGCTCCAAAACTAACAATGCTTCGATTATTGCTTCTCTCTTTTTATAGGAAATTGTTTGGTTACATGGCATATCGAGAAGTATAGTCTCCAATAGAGATCCAAAGTTCCTAAGCCATTTCTGGAGGACTTTGTAGCATCATATGAGGACTAAACTGCTATTCAATACTTCCTGTCATCCCCAAACTAATGGCCCAAAGAGGTAGTCAATTGTACTTTAGGATCACTACTTCTAGCTGTAGTAGGTAAGAACTTAGCTGATTAGGACATTTGTTTACTTGTAGTAGAATACGCTCACAACCATATAGTACATGACACCACTAAGCAGACCCCCTTTGAAGTTGTTTATGGCTTTAATCCTTAGCTTCCCTTTGATCATACCCCTATACCCATAGCTAAGCAAGAAGACCCTAATGCAAGAGCCTGAACACAGTCCCTACAATATATCTACAACAAAGTTACTTGATAGATCAACCAAGCTACCAAGAAAATGTGAGAAAAGGTTAAGGGAAGGAAGTTGGTATGATTTCAACTTGGAGACCTAGTATGGCTGCACTTGGGCAAGGAGAGAACAAGTTGTCTACTTGAGTTGAAGGCCCTTTCAAAATCCTTTAGAAGATCAATGACAATGCCTATAGATTGGAACTACCAGAAGATTATGGGGTTTTAGACACTATCAACATTGCCAATTGTCGAGCCTGGTTTTTCTCCCAATTTTTATAAATTATTCTTCTTTAAATCGATCAATGTTAAACCTTACTCATTTAATACTAATCCTTGACTAAGGTTTAAAGAAAACTAGTTCTTTTAACTTTGAAAACATTTTAGAGTTGCCATCCAACCGAAATCAAGAAAAAGAGTTAATTTATAACCAATTGAGTGAACTTGTTATAACTTAGTTACCAGTCTTTCGATAAAACCAATTTTTAAAACTAGAGATCTAGATCTAGGAGCTATCCCATTAAACCCTAAATGGGTACCACTTCTAACTTTCTAAATTTAATTTTTCTTTTCAAATACCCTTCCAATAATGTTTATTTACAAACGATAACTAAAATCTTCTCGAAGTCGAGTAAAAGTCCTATTTACAAAAAATTATCTCCTAAGGAGGGAAAATAAAATTTTCCAATATTTTAAGTTGCCCCGTACGTACGGGTGTCTACATACTTGTTGTTCAAGATCAGACTTTCATAGTTCGTTTGAAAATATTTAAATGGCTTAGTTGATTTTAATTTTTGAAAGATATCGAGTTTACATTTTAATTTGATTTGGTTTATTTAAGGAAAACTTTCTAAAAAAAAAGGGTCCTAAACTTTCTTTATTAGATTTTCGAAAATTCTAAAGGTCCTAATTTTGAAAAAAAAAAAATTTTATTTTATTTTTATTAAGAAAAAGGTTTCCTAAGTAGTAAAATAATTTACTAAAATTTTATTTTATTTTTATTTTAGTCTATTTTATTTATTATTCTTTATTCATGTCTTACCACTCTCATTTTCTTTTTTCTTTCTTTGGTTTTTCCTTTTTCTCTTTTCTTTTATTTAGTTTTTTAATTACAATTACATTTACATAAAATAATAATAATAATAATCACACGGACTAAACACTGAAGTAAATAATCCAAATAGCAAATGAAGGTTAGACCAGAGGAGACGGATATGGGCACGGATCTTAAAGTAAGCTTGAGTCAACTTAGGTTCGAGTCAAGTTTAGGTTGACTCCAAACACTTCTTTAATAGCAACTCTATGGGGTTGATTCAGGGAGATTTAAATGTCGAATCAAAGGGTTAAAAGGATTTTTGTATGTTTTAGATTGGGATTGGGGGGTTGGGTAGGATGAATGTTGTGGTGAGTTGAGGTGGTTAGGGTGGTTATCGGAGATGGTGGCTGGCGATGGTGGATTATGGGTTCAAGTGATGGTGGCTGTGGATTGTGAGAGGGTGGGGATTTAGGTTTTAAACCACCATGAAGTCAATTGTAGTGGTGGTTTTTGACGAGAAAACTTAGAGAGAGAGAGAGAGGGAAAGTAGATCATAAAGAGGGATCAAGAGAGTGATGATTTCTGATTCTCTTCTATCCTTGGGAGTGAATAAATGACTCTTATTTATACTAATCCATCACTGATTAAGGTTGGAAAGTCTAAAAAATGAATTAATTCAAAGATTTGAATTAATGAGTTTTGACCCGTAACATGAGTTTTCTTCACTTTTTAGTTCGATTCCTTTGCGTAATCCTTTGAATTTAGACATGTTTTTGGTTTAATTCCAAACTAAGCCTTGTATAGTAAGTGATTTTAGTAAGGAATTATATGGAATTGTGTGAAAATCACATTAAAACAGCCCTTAAAATGGTGACATCATGTTGAGGAAATAAAAAAGCAAGAATTGAAAATCTAGAAAAAAAATCGGGAAAGAAGAAGGAAAGGGGGGCACAAGCTACATGCCATGCATCCCATGTGTGCATATAATGTACACGTGCATTGCAAAAAGAAAGGGCATGCAACAACACGCCCATTGTCTTCCTTATTGTAATTAAGGCCAAGCCCTATTTTGCAATGTTACAGACTAGGTAAACCTAGTTCAATCCAAACAAACTCTTTTTTTTTTTTTAAGAATAAAATAAACTAAAAACTAAATGTCAAGCCTGGTTTTTCTCTTAGTTTTTATAAATTAAATCTTCTTTAAATCGATCAATATTAAACCCTACCCATTTAATACTGACCCTCGACTAAGGTTTAAAGAAAATTGATTATTTTAACTTTGAAAACATTTTGGAGTTGCTACCCAACTAAAGTTGGAAAAAAGAGTTAAGTTATAACCAATTAAGTGGATTGATTATAAATTAGCTACTAATCTTTGGATAAAACTGATTTTTTTGTTAAAACGATTTTTGAAAAGCAAAGATTTGGATCTGAGGTCTAATTTTTAAAACCCTAAATGGATATCACTTTTAATCTCTCCAAATTTAAATTTACCTTTCAATATGGCTTCATAATGACGTCTATCTACAAGCAACTTAATTTAATTTTTAAAAAAATTATAAAGCAATCTTTACAAAAGATGGACAAAGAAAAATTTTCATATTTTAAGTCACCCCGTGCGTACTGGTGCCTACGTACCTGCTATTCAAAATCAAACTTCCGTAATTCGTTTATGAAAACTTTAAGTGTATGAGTTGAAAAAAGGTCAATTTTGTTTTGTCCTTATTGAAAAAAAAAAAACTATTCTCTAGGCGATAAAACCCAATTTATTAATCTATTTTTTATTATTTTTATAGGGTCCTAAGTCTTGTTGGAATAGAAAATAAACTAATACATCCCTTCTTCTTTCTCTTTTTTTTTTTCTTTTACTTCTTTTCTCTTTCTTTTTCCTTTCTCTTTTTTTTTGGTCTTTTTTTTTTTACAAATACATGAGTAATAAATTAAACAAAAAGTAAAATAAATAAATAAAAATATATAGTAGATCGAGTTGACTCAAGATCAACTTTGGGTCGGCTTGGGTAGCTCCAAACTTCAACTCCAGCGACTGGTTAGGGTAGTTTTGGATGCCTATCAATGTCAAAATGTGTGGGGAATGATAGATTTATGTCTTTCGTATTAGACTTAGGGGGGGTAAGCTCGGTGCCTTGATGTTTGGTGGTCATTTGAGTGGTGATTGGATTTGGTAACTTACGATGGTTGTTGGTGGTAGTGCACAATGATTGCTGGAAAGGAATTGGAGGTTGGGTTTTTGTTTTTTTACCACTACGAAGTCAGTTGCGGTAGTTTTAGAAGAGGACACCTAGAGAGAGAAAGGGAGGGAGAGAGAGCAGATTGAAGATTGAGAGAGAGAGAGACGATTTCCGATCTTCTATGTGCTTTAGAACGGATCAAAAGACTCCTATTTATACTAAACTAACATTGAATAAGTTGGGAAAATTCAAAAATTGAATAAAATGCATTAATGAATTTTGACCCGAAAAAACCAACTTTTTCTAATATTTTACTTCAATTTTAAGTGCGTTAACGACTGAATGTGGACTGGTTTTTGGGTGAATTCAAAAATAAGCCATCCCTATTACACGATTTCACTATTAATTTGATGAAATTGTATAATAAAAGCAGTAAAAAAATGTCCTGAAGTCGCCTAAATGAAAATGGGTAAAACTGGAAAATAGGGTTTGAAAAAAAAATTGTAGAGGAAGAAAGCTTGGGGGCATAGGTTACGTACAAGGCACATGCCACGTACCCCTATGTACACGTTCTGTCTCCTCTCGATTAAGGCAAAGCTCTATTTCTAATAGTTGCGAACTAGTTTCTAGTATGCAATAATTATATTATTTTTTTTCTTTTTTTTTAAATATATATATAATATAAGAATAAGATAAACTAAAAACTAAAAATTAGATACCTATAAGTGGTGTAAAAGTCTTACCTTAATTGTACAATAAGATTTTTATTATGTACTTTGCCTTTCAAAATAGAAAAAGATACTTTGTGCCTAGCAAGGTTCGAGAACCCATAACTTTAAGCTAACCCAATGCCAATATGTAAGTGCTTATCCATTAGGCTTTTGACCTGTATCTTGTTCATATGTACAATTAAATTGTAGATATGGATAAGGTTAACCTAAGTTAGATTCAAATCTAAACCCAGGCCTAATGGCTTTCTCTTTTCTTTTTATTTAAATTAAAAAAATTATTCTATATTTTCTAAATTCTCTATTTTTTAATTTTTTTTTCTCAATTTTTTTCCTTAAATTTTCTATTTTTTTTTGTATTTTTCTAAATTTCTTATATTTTTGCTTTTCTTAAATTTTATATCTTTTTGTATTTTTCTAAGTTCCTTACTTTTTTGGCTTTTCCTAAATTAAGACTCTTTATCCTATCCTAAAAATTCTAAATATAAAATAAATTAACATAAAATTAGAGGGGTGAAGGTGACGAAAAAATGGTGTGTCTACAACACCCCTCTTTAATGTGAAGTTTAGGTAAAACTTTACCATAAAAATAAAAAAGACACTATTTTTGACCTGAGGATGACTTTAAGAAGCACAACAACTAGCTAACTATCCTAACTTTGATCTGTTGGGGATTTAGTGAGAGGTAAAAGGGAGAAAAGGTGCTCTAAGAGCTAGCCGAGTGAGTTTAGAAAGGTTTAACATCCTAGGAGCTGGCCAGAATCATTTTGAAACATAGTTAAGCGCTTATGAGCTAACTAACCTAAGTGAAAGTGTCTCTAGGAGACTAACAACCCTTAATTAGAATTGATATGGTCTTACTATTCTAAGCTTACTAACCTAGGCAGGAACATCTCTCGGGGACTAGCAACCCTAAATTGCAATTGATTTGGAAAACCTGATCGAGCTCTTCTAAGCTCACTAACTTATGCAGGAATGTCTCTCGAAGACTAGTAACCCTAAATTAGAATCGATTTGAAAAACCTAATTGTGTTCTTATGAGCTCACTAACCTAGGTAGGAGCATCTCTCGATGGTCATACACTTCTGAGCTCGCTAACCTAGGGGAGAACATCTCTCATAAACTAATAACCTTAAATTGGAATTAATTTGAAAAACCTGGTCGTGCTCTTTTGAGCTCACTAACCTAGGTGGGAGTCTATCTCGGAGACTAGTAACCTTAAATTAGAATCGATTTGAAAAACCTGGCCGTACTATTCTAAGTTCACTAACCTAGGTGAGAGCATCTCATGGGGACTAGCAACCCTAAATTGGAATCAATTTACTAACCTAGGTGGGAGTGTCTCTTGGAGACTAACAACCCTAAATTGGAATTAAGGAAGAAAGGAAGCGCCCTATAGGCTCATTAAGAACTTGGTGAAGAGAAGCACCTTATGAGCTTACTACGAGTAATTAGTAAAAGAAAGCACTTAACAAGCTTACTAAAAGGACTTGATGAAGGGAAGTGCCCTATGGGCTTGCTAAGAGGAATTGATGAAGAGAAATACCCTATTGGCTTGCTATAGGGAATTGATAAAAGAAAGCACCGAGTGGGCTTACTAAAAGGACTTGATGAAGGGAAGTGCCCTATGGGCTCACTAAGAGAAATTGATGAAGAGAAGCACCTTATGAGCTTACTCTAGCAAATTGGTGAAGAGAAGTGCCCAGTAAGCTTGCTAAGACCTTGAAGAGATTTTGATGACCAAGGAAGAGCTAAAAAAAGAACTGATGGAAGACAGGACATTGCTTTAAGAGTTGGTTCACCCTAAAAGAGATTAAAAGAGGGGAAAATGCTCTAAGAGCTTACTAGAATCTAAAAATGAATAAAAGAAGGGTCAATGCCCTCAAAGTTGGCTAGAATTTCAAAAATGAAAGATGAGATAGCACCCTAAAAAAAATAAAAAAAGGGTCAACACTCTATGAGCTAGCTAAAACCTTAACAATAGTGAAAGATGTAAAGTGAGAAATTCATCTAAAAAACTACTTGATTTGAAAAATATTTACAGACAAAGAATTTGGTGAAAACCAAAAAAGACATTAGGGATAATCCCCCTTCATTTAGAAAGAGTGAGAATGACCCAGACTATTGTTGTCAACTTTTTAAAATTGGGTGACATGGATTGAAAACTTAGCCACTTGGGCCGACATGGACTTAGATAAAAGATTTGTAACAAGCCTTTACTTTCTCTCTTCTTTTTCTTTTTTCTTTCATTTGTTCTTTTAAGTTTGTTAACAGGTAAAAAATCCTCCCATGATAATCACATGAGGCCTCTTACATTCTTCTTAACCCTGATGCTGAGCCACCTGGTGGGGCCTTATGATTTCAAATACTCCTATTTTTAAGAAAAAGGTAACTCATGACTAGCTTAGTCGAAGAAGACTTCCTTACAAACTCTCAATCCAGATTAGACTCTTGACTACAGTCCCAAAATTATAGTCTATTTTGTAGGTGATACGCCTTGATTAATCCATTAAGTCTTTTTTGGTTTAGCATTGTGAATTTAGGCATTTGGTCAAAAGGTTCCAAGGAGGACTAATGAGAAGGTTTATTTTAAAAGATTTACTTATTCAACTCAAATGTAGAAGTTAAGAACCTTTTAGGAAAAATAAGAAATATGCTTGCCTTAGTTTCCAAAATAATTTTTTATTAAAGATAAATTATCCTTTAAGATTGGAAGAGCTTTATTAAGTAGGGGTGATATTGTAGGTGAGAAGATCTTGTGTTTATGGCTAAGAATCTTGTGATTAGGGCTCATGACAGTTAGAATGGGCATAAAGGCTTTGTGCTTTTTGGGAATGTTTAGGCTTTAATTATAGGCCTTACATTTTCTAGGCTTTCTTCAATTGGGCTTTCCTTTTTACACACAAGTCCCAATTTTCAAGCTCTTCTTTTTTTCTTTTTCCTTTCATTATTTTTCTTATTTTCCTCTCTTCCATTTTTATTGTCCTCCTTCTTTCCTTATTTATCATTTTCCCCATTGTTTTTTGCTCTTCTCTTTTCCTTTGGCCCAAAAAGTGAATATTTATTTTGCTAAGTCTTTGCCTTTGAGAGATTCAAAACCCTAACCCATGGATTTCGAACGTATGGGCTCGAGTGAGGAATGTATAGGCTTAAGGTGTTTGAAAAGGACTTGGTCTCTTCTTCATTTTAGAGAAAGATAACTTATTAGAGAGAAAATTAATTTTTGAATTAACATTACTGAGGTAAACACAAACCGATTTTATCCTTCTCTCCTAATCAATTACCCTAACCTCTAAATTAACCCATTGTGGGGTGGTTCTTGATAGGGTTCAAATTTGAAAATTCTTTAAATTGGTCCAACAAGTTTAACAATAGATAGCTATGTTTAGGATTTGAAAAGGAATTCCTAACTTCACTTGAATATGTGTATTAAATTCAAAATCGACTTCCTTTAAGGAATGAGTCTAAAATGTCCTCACTCCGATGTCACTCAACTCTCAAAGTGTTTTTAGAGGCTAATGTGTAGGATAGAGTTTTGCCTCTTTTCATTCTAAACATTTTAAAAGTAAGTTACCAATTCCTTAAGGAGGGATTTATTTGCCCCAATGTTAATAACACTACGATGACTTGATTGAAAAGGCAATAAATAACATTATATTATTCCAGCTGTTACAAAGCTATTCAAAAACATACTTTATTGAAAACAACTTGATTATTCTTTGCCCTTGCCATAACTTTCTTTGTTTAAGCAACCAACTACTTAAGACAACCCGTGCGCTTATCAAAAGGCATTGGCATACTCAAAAGAAATGGAGCTTCAAGCGACTCAATTGAACTACCTCTATGACTTAAAGATGGACTAACTTGTTGTAGCTCTAGCTAAATGACATTTGCACCTATTAGGTCTTGAATCTTGTTCCTCAATCTCCAACAATTTTCCGTAGAGTGCCCCTTCTAACCCATATGTTAGTCACATCGTGCTTCTAGGTCAAAGTTGTGTGGTTTGTAATTCGGAATAAGGGCTTCACAGGCTATAATCCTTGCTTCCTTTAGATGATGAAAGAATTAGGTCATTAAGATCTTCAAGTGAGTGAATTGTCTCTTTTGAGTCCCTTGGGCTTGTTTTTTCTCACTTCCTAGGCTCTTTTCTTCTTGGGCCTCCTTCATTATTTGGGCTTACTAACATTTGATCAGTATTGAACATCGGGTGCTGAAATCTTCTAAGTACTACTAAGTACTAAGCCCATTGCCATTTCTAGGGCCATAATGCTCATTTGTAGCATAACTACATTTTCTTCTAGATTTGAGAGTCTCCTTTCTAGGTTTGAATCTTGAGATACTTAGAGAGTGGTGATTATTGAGAACAAGATCTACCATTGTTGGGCCATTTGATGTACCATCTTTTCCAAGGAGGCAATCTTCTCATAAGCCATGTGAACCTAATTGGAAGAATTCTTTACCAGTTAGCAACTTTTCTTTTCTTTTTTTTATTTTTTGTTTTTGTGTGAGAGAGAAAGATAAAGTTTTATTTTACAGAAACTGAAAAAAAAAATCCAGATAAAGATGGCAATTTTTGGGGTTCTATTTACAAGTTTATGAGATTTATTTACATTTCACTGAGTGAGAGAGAACGAATGGTTAGGTGAGTTCTATTGAAGGACTATTTACAAGGAAAAGGATGCTAAAGAATGAAGAACAATAAACTAAAGAAAAAATTTATTATTTTGAAAGATCAGAGTATAGAAAACAAGATCTTTTTCAACATCTCTAAAGCTTAATCCATGGTCTTTTCACTTTTTTCGACCTGAGCTAACAAGGCTCGGTTAAAGGCCTTAACGTGTCTTGCCCTTTGCTTTCAGTAGATAGCTTCAGCTTGTAGCAACTAGTCATGGATTCCTAAGGCATCTGGCAGCCTATTAATTCTTTGATTATTCTTTTGCCGGTTACTTGCCACTATCTTTAGGCCTAGATGTTTCATGGATAAGAATCATTCATCAATAAAATAAATACAATATTTGTAGAAACATGTATATGCTAAAACCGCTTGGGTTAGCTCATTACTCCTTAAGTTGCAATCCTATCGTTTGATTTGATGTTTTTACTTTTAAAAAGACTAATTATATTTCTAATTCTTTCAAACATTAGTAGGGTTGAAATTCTTAAGAGCAGTATATTAACTCAGGCTTAAAGGGAGGTATATTCAATTAGGGTGGGTTCAAAAGGTCCTTAAACTTTGTGACCTCACATGAAATAAATAAATGAATGAATAAATAAATAAATAACGTGGGTATTTTGAAAGCCAAATTTACTTTCAAAAAGTTTTAGCTAACCCTCTTGTTGTCCTTAGTGGAGTTGCCAAGTTGTCAAGCTTGGTTTTTCTCTAGATTTTTATAAATTAAGTCTTCTTTAAATTGATCAATATTAAACCTAACCTATTTAATACTAACCCTCAATTAGGGTTTAAAGAAAACTACTTCCTTTAACTTTGAAAACATTTTAGAGTTGCCACTTGACTAAAGTCCAAAAAAAGAATTAAGTTATAATCAATTGAGTAGATTGATTATAACTTAGCTACTAATCTTTTGATAAAACCAAAATTCTTTTTTGTTAAAATGATTTTTTAAAACCAAAGATCTAAATTTGGGGGCTAATTTTTAAAACCCTAAATGAGTACCACTTTTAATCTCTCCGAATTTAAATTTACTTTTCAATATACCCTCATAATGAAGTCTATCCATACGTAACTTAAAGGAAGTTAGATGTTGGTTTTAATAGTAAAAGTAATATAGCTAAAGGAAAGAAGTTCATTTGATTTATAAAAGGAAATAGAAGGCCTTTATCGAAAATACAACCTTATTGGAAGTGTAATGGTAGGCATCGAGCTGTGGAATGCCTAGAATTGAGAGGGAAGTATTATAGATGTGGTAAAACTAGACATCTAGCTAAGCAATGTTGTAACCCTAATCCAAGAGGTATATATTGTTACCGATGCCATCAACAAGGGCATACTATTCAACATTGTGTAGGATAACAGCAAGAGAGACTAGTTTAGCAACAAAACCAAACTAATGAATGAAGACCGAGTAATAAGAATAAACGAACTAGAAGGGAAGAACCTAAGCTTAGGGAGCAAGATAGAATGTACGCTTATGCTGTTTAGTGAGACAAAGCTAAAGATCACCAAATTGTGACAAGTATGACCTCAGAACTTAATAATTTAGATTATTTATGTACTTGGTAGCTAATAGTTGATAAATAAGAAATGCTTAAAAGTAGTAATATAGTTATCATAAGAATGTTTCAAGATTGGTATGTATAGGAGATAGTTATGCCTATACATATACTCTATCTAATATTAGGGCAATTCACTTCTATATATTAAAAGAGTACGTTGATAGAAATAAACTATTTGTAGAAACTTTAGAGTTAATAGTTACAACCCCTGTTGAAGGAAAACAAGTGGTGCAACATAAAGTGAAGGATGGGAATGTGAATCTAGATACTCATGAGGTGATTATAGAGATAGTTATCTTAGATATAAAAGGATTGAACGTAATACTGGAGTTAAGCATGGAACAAATGGTAACTGTGAGGGAAAGATAATAGCATTTAAGTAGCCTCATGAGAAGAAAATCACAGAAGATTTATAGAAACTTAAATATTAAGAGAAGTTGTGGAAAGAAAAAGAACTCGGGAGAAGGAGTAATGCAGATTCTAAAGATGATATGTATGTTACAGTAAGGCAAGTACAAGCTATTACTAAAATGAATGGAATAGTAAGAAATATTAAAGGTAGATGATCATGAGTGAGCTTTGAGAATATATCAAAATTTTATTTGAAGTATAATCGAAGACCAATTCAAGGATTGATCTTATATTGAATGAAATTGTGATCCAGAAGGTAATAGCTAATGATAAGATTAAGGAGTCAAAAGATGATAAAGTATGGGAAGTTACTAAGATATATAACTACAAAACTTTGAGATATATATCTTTCATATACCCTTAGCACATGTAGTAAGCAAGAACAGTATGGTAAATTAATGACTTTCGTGACTCTTTTGTCAAGTCTCATATCTATTATGACTCTCGTGTCTTCCATAACAAAATTTCCTATTCTTATGAATCCTATCGTACCCATTGTTAGCCAAAAAAGTGTCCAAAGTCTTTATCGGTCTTCTTTACCAAGAGTCATGTCAACTTATGTTAGGTCCAGTTGAGTCAACTTGATCTGAGTCATTCTCTATCTCTTTGATGTACAAGTTAGTGGAAATTTCAAATTTGCTAAATTCATTGTTGCTAATATATGTGTTAACTATAGGAAGTACCTAAGATCTTAACTGTGACCATTAAGTGACGACCACAATATAAAACCTATAGACGTAAGGAAAGTGAATTCATTATGTTCATCTTAAGTGGAAATTAGGACTTAAACAATACATAATGATAGGGATGAGGTGAAAAGACATGTTGGCTAGTTGTAGGATAGATAAGGAAATAATGGAAGGAAAGATTATTAATTTTATAAGGACTAACTAATACAAGAGTCTGAACTAACTAAAGAGATGAGATGAGATGAGGATTGAGTGGCGGTGTTAATTTAAAGGGTGATAAAGGAATGGTGTAGGAACATACTAGTTCGAAATACTAGTTCGAAATGAATAGTTGTGAGGGGTAAAATCATAGATAATAATATGATGATTGTGATACCTAAGATGAGAACCTAACAAAATAGTAGTAATGGACTAGATACTATTGGAAAGATGACTTGAAAGGAAAGGGGTAGTGGAACTGGACCAACTATATTAAGCTTAAGTAACAAAAGCTAGAAAAACAAAATGAAGGAAGTAATGAGATGAGTAAGTCAAATAGAAAGTTTACGAGTAAATAAACTTGAGGTTAAAATACAAGAGTCAATATTGAAATATTTCACCTTTAATAATAGTTGATGATTGTGATGTGATATGGAAATCAAAGTTACACAGCAGAAGTGTGGTATTAGTTCATGAGCGTGAATATCCTTGATTGTGGAAGTTTTGAGGATGAAACATTTTGTAAGGGAGATTGGATGTAATACCCCAAGATTTTAAACCAATTCAACAACCCTAGAATCTAAGCCCTTAAATTTAAGGTGTTCAACTAAGTTATTTGTTTAATTTCAAACTTTATAATAAAGTTAGACGAAGTAATTTAAGTAAAGTCAATTTCTCAAAATAAGCTATATAAAAATATTAATTTGAGAAAAACCTTAATTTATCAATAAAGCCGATAATCGTAAAATTTGAGATTTTAGATATAATGAGATATTAAAGATAAGTTAATTAAATTTCAAAAATAATAAATGAAGTTGAATTATACATAATATACATGTATTTACATGTGATATAAGTTATATGTGTTAAATTTATACATATAATAATAATAAATTATCAAAATTAGGTAAAATAATAGAAAATTAATAAAAAAATTGAATGGATGAGTCACCAAATAATGTGTCAACCTTGGATTAATTAGAAATGATGACTCAATAGTTCATTATTTAGAGAATGACACATGGCACCTAAGGAAAAGGGAAAAATGACGTGTGTAATTTACTTTTTTATATGCAAAAAATCTTAAAGCCTATAAATAGAGGTCCAAACATCATTTGTAATATCTTAGCAACCTAAAAATACAAGAACATAATTTTAGAAAATCGAAAAAATTAAAAAATAAAAATAAAAGTAGAACAAGAAATAGGTTTGGAATGGGTTTAAGGTAGTTTGTGTACCAAACAATAACTTAACTTAGAGCAACTTGGAGGTCTAAAAGAGGGTGGCTAGAGAAGCTCTTTCGAGAAGGTGTGGCGGCCAGGTGATGGTTGGAGGCTGTTGATGGCAGTTGGTTCAAGTAAACCAAAATTCCACCTATAACTTATTTAATTTTGTAAAAATATCTAATGTTGTTAATTAATTATGAAATTTGGTTTTTTGGAGACATTTTAGGTGTAGATTAATTCAGTAATTTTATTTTAATTAAATAATTAGTGGAAATATAGGTTCCTTAAGAAAATGCCCTATTTGGGCAAAAATTGAATAAATTTTTATAAATATTAGATGATGTTGTTTCAAGTTAAATTTTTGTATATAACACACTTAAGATATATATATATTTAATTGTGGTAATAATAATTTTCAAAATTAAGCATGTTTACTATTTTTTATAATTATTTTGAATAAAACTGCCAATTTTACCAAATTATTGAAATAATTAGTTTTTAATGAAATTAATGAATGAGCCCTACATGTTTAGACTTTTGGAATGTTTAATTTTTATCTCACAGATAAATTTTTTTATTTTCTCTAATTTTTCGTAATTTTGAGATAAAATCGTTATTTTTTTAGAAATTGAAATAGCTAATTTAGTATAATTGATGGTCGATAATTAAACTACGTATTTTTGTAAGTCTATAAGATTTTTCATGAAATTAATCAGCCTTGTATACTATTTATTACATATTTTCCAAATATAAGCTTATATATTAACTTAATATGTAATATAGTAATTAATACTAGTAAGATACTTGTCAAATTTACGTAAAATGAACACTTTGGGGATATATTAAGGGTTGCTGGATAAGTTTGGAAAGTTTAATTTTTAGGGTTTTTAGTTCAGTACTAATGCTTATTCGGGTTAATCACGAAATTAAGGTAGCATACAATCAAGTCGTAATGAGGAAAGGATATTTTTGGACTTTTGATAACATTGATAGACTTGATTCTTAAGATATCTTCATAGTACTTGAAATAACGATTGTGATGAAATAAATTTTACTAAAATCGAATAGGAAATGAGTAAGATATAGTTAAATGAAGTTTAAAGGCACAATAGGAAAATTTATGAGAATTTAGATTTGACCGATACTTGACTTGAAAGTTATATTTATATTTTCATAGGTGTGATAAGTAAGAAAGGACCACGTGATGAAGTTTAGGATTTTACACTATTACTGAGTCTAAGTGGATCTAACTCATGCCTAGAGCAAATATATTGCTATTCATAACACTGTATACTATTTAATGCTGTATTGATTGAATATGAGTATATCTTGAGTGAACTAATATGCTACTATATTGGATGCTAATGTGGTGATTTTGAATGATAGTAACTATATCTTAGTTAAACTATTATGCTGCTATGTTGGGTAATGATTTGTGTTTATGATTGATTGTATTAACTAGGGAAGTTGAGTGATTGCTAACTTAATCTTCTAAGTGTTCACCTAAGTGAACCCTAAGTAAGATACTAGGATTCCACTATAGAGAGTTCGAAAACTAGAATTAAATAACTAGGTTGAATAAAACTTAAAGATTGATTGTGTTGATTGATATTCTTGAGTTACTATTGCATATCACAGCATGACATGGCATAAAGGGACCTACGAGTCAGAACTTTCAGAATGAGGCTTTTAATTGATCATGGAAAGAATATGGCTTTATGAAACTTGGGAAGTTGAGTGATTACTAACTTAATCTTCTAGGTGATTACTAACTTAATCTTCTAGGTGTTTACCTAAGTGAACCCTAAGTAAGATACTAGGATTTCGCTATGAAGAATTCAAAAACTAGAATTAAATAACTAGGTTGAATAAAACTTAAAGATTGATTGTGTTGATTGCTATTCTTGAGTTACTATTGCATATCACGACATAGCATGGCACAAAGGGACCTATGAGTCGGAACTTTCAGAATGAGGCTTTTAATTGATCATGGAAAGAATATGGCTTTATGAATTTAGTTTTTGGAAGCATATAGATTGCATTGCCCGAACATTGTGATCAAGGTTGTCAAACTCGCAATTCTATGTAAAATTACTAGAGGGTTAATAGAATCGAAACATGAAATTGAAACGTAAAAACGTAAGTTTCTACAAACTATGTAAAATAGCTTTAAAAAACCATGGAGATACTTATAGTAGTTATCAACAACTTAAAATACATGATAGAAATAGAGAAATGAAGAGATCAAATTCTTTTTTTTTCATAAAAAATGCTTAATAATATATAATTAAACATGTATAGAAGAAGGATAAATAAAGTCGAAACTAAATTTTTTCCATTAGTTTCTTTTGAAAAAAAAAATAACGATGAACTAAAAAAAAAAAATCAAATATCTTAACTCATTTCAAATTACCGATGTTATAAACTGAATTATATATATATATATATATATTTTGTAATCTTTGCTATTAGAGTTAAAGCCTAAGTGAATACTATAAACATAAAATAAGATATTAAAAGAGAGAAAAAGAGAAAAAATAAAATAAAATAGATAAGGAAGATGATGTAAAGCCTAATAGTTAATGGCTTGTAAAAACTTAGTTGTATTTTTTTTAGCCCATTTAATTTAGATATGTAGAATCAATAAATTCGGTTAAAAATGTAAGTTTCTACATGAAAAAAGTTTATATATAAGTTAATTTGGAAAGGCTTCTTAAAATCATAAACTCGTAGAATCATATGAATGGAATCGCGATTTTGACAACTATAATTATGACTATTTTGATTGTTAACTTTGGTAGACTATAGTATGTAGCCTAATTTGGCAGTGTTGCCACTTTGATTTGGTAAACTACAATATGTAGTCTAATTTTGTAAAGCAAGGTTGGGGATCCTAATCCCAAGCAGCTTCTTGTTGCCCTTTTTAAAAATGGTAAACTACAATGCGTATTCCAATTTAGTGGGGATCTTACTCATAAGTAACTCTTTATTGCCCATAGGTTCTTGGATGTTGTATCTAGATGCCTGGATATGTCGACAAATTAGAAGAAGAAGATTGGAGGGCATAGGTTATCGATACCGATGCATACTATGTACATGAGCATAGCATGTTGTATTGCTAGCAATAAATGCTCGGTTGGGCAAATGCATATGTGAAGTTGAACCTATGAGTTATAATTGAAATGTTTCAATTGTGAAATGCAATATTGTCTATCATATTATATATATTATGTTATTTGTTATCCACTCTCATTGAGTTTCAGTAATTGAGGGGATAAAATGTTTTATTATCAAGTTAACTACATTATAAAGGGCATATATATACTAAGAGCATGAATCGAAGTTAGTAACTTTTGTATGGAACCTATGCTAAGTCAAGAATCTTATTATTGTGAAGATGACAAAGGAAAAAGCTGGTTTATGTGTTGATGTAAATATTATGTTGTATACATAAGTTGTAGCAGAATATTCAACTAGACTCCAATATAGAAACCCATTTATCATGTAAATAATGTTGTCTTTTGATAAATGAGTAAGTTGAGTTAAGTTTTTAATAGGTGTTCTTGTGTGATGGTACATTCTGTACTAAGCTAGGAAGTGATAGTAGGCTTGGCGCCTAGATGTTTAGTGGTTATTTGGGTGGCGATCAAAGTTGGTAGCTTACGGTGATTGTCGGTGGTGGTATAAGGTGATTGTTGAAAGGAAATGGAAGGTTAGGTGTTAGTTTTTTGACCACCACGAAGTCAGTCATGGTGGTAGGTTTGGAAGAGGATGCCTAAAGAGAGAGAGAAAGAGAGAGAGACAAAGAGAGTAGATTGAAGATCGAGAGTGAGAGATGATTTCCAATCTTCTGTATGCTTTAAAATGGATCAAAGGACTCCTATTTATACTAAACTAACATCGAATAAGTTGGAAAAGTTCATAAATCAGATTAAATGTGTTAATATATTTTGACCCAAAAAAACAACTTTTTCCAATTTTTCACTTTGATTTTAAATGCATTAACGATTGAATTTGGATAGGTTTTGGGGTAAATTTGAAAATTAGTCATGCGTATTATACGATTTCACCATTAATTCAGTGAAATCATGTAATAAAAGTAGTCAAAATATGTGCTGAAGTAGCTTGAATGAAAATGGGAAAAACTGGAAAACAAGGGCTGAAAAAAAACGTAGAAGAAGAAAGCTTGGGGGCTTAGGTCATGTCTAGGGCACGTGCTAAGCACCCGTTCTAAAAATAAAGGGCATGCAACAGCACACCCTTCATCTCCTTCTCTCAATCATAGGCAAGCCTTGTTTCCAATAGTTGTGGACTAATTTCTAATCCATACTAACTATATTATCTTTTTTCTTTTTCTTTTAAATATATATATAATATAAGAATAAGATAAACTAAAGCTAAAAGTTAGATAGCTATAAGTGGCGTAAAAGTCCTATCTTAATTACTTATTCGTTAAACCGTTAGCCTATGCCTTACTCATATGTACAATTAAATTGCACATATAGACAAAATCAACCTAAGCTAGATTCAAATCTAAGCCCAAGCCTAACAGCCTTCTCCTTATATTTTTAATTTAGATAAAAAAAAAATAAGGAGAAGGCTGTTAGGTCTAGGGCACGAGCCAAGCACCCGGTCTAAAAATAAAGGGCAAGCAACAGCACACCCTTCATCCCCTTCTCACAATCATAGGCAAGCCTATGATTGAGAGAAGGAGATGAAGGGTGTGCTGTTTTTTTTTTTTTTTTTTTTTTTTTTTTTTTTTTTTNACGTGCTAAGCACCCGTTCTAAAAATAAAGGGCATGCAACAGCACACCCTTCATCTCCTTCTCTCAATCATAGGCAAGCCTTGTTTCCAATAGTTGTGGACTAATTTCTAATCCATACTAACTATATTATCTTTTTTCTTTTTCTTTTAAATATATATATAATATAAGAATAAGATAAACTAAAGCTAAAAGTTAGATAGCTATAAGTGGCGTAAAAGTCCTATCTTAATTACTTATTCGTTAAACCGTTAGCCTATGCCTTACTCATATGTACAATTAAATTGCACATATAGACAAAATCAACCTAAGCTAGATTCAAATCTAAGCCCAAGCCTAACAGCCTTCTCCTTATTTTTTTTTTATCTAAATTAAAAATATATATATTTTATATTTCCTAAATTCTATATTTTTTAATTTTTTTCTAAGTTTCTTTTTTTTATTTTTCCTTAAATTTTCTATTTTTTGTATTTTTCCAAATTTCATTTTTTTAGCTTTTCTTAAATTTTCTATATCTTTTTTGTATTTTTCTAAGTTTGTTTATTGTTTTTGGTTTTTCCTAAATTATGACTCTTTATCCTATATTAAAAATTCTAAAAATAAAATAAAATAGGGGGTTGGAGGGGGGTGGACATTGTGCAAAAATGGGGTGTCTACACTAAAATTAGATACCTATTGATTAAGTGACATAAAAGTCTTATCTTAATTGTACACTAAGATTATTATTATTATATACACTTTTCCTTTCAAAAAGAAAAAGGCACTTTATACTTGGCAAGATTTGAATACATGACCTTTAGTTCTAATACAATGCTAAACTCAAGTGCTTATTCGTTAGGCCGTTGGCTTGTGCTTAATCCATATGTGTGGTTAAATTTTACATATGGACAAGGTCTGCCTAAGATAGATTTGAATCTAAGCCCAAATACAACAGCCATTTCCTTATTTTATCTATATTAAAAATTCTATTTTATTAAACCATGTAAAAAATTTATTATTTTCTAAACTTCCTAAATCCTCTATTTTTTCTATTTTTTGTGATTTATCATTTTTTGTAATTTTTAATTTTTTTTATTTCTTATTATTATGGCTTTTCTTAAATTTAAGACCCTTTACTCAATCCTAAAAATTTTTAAAATAAAAAGAGATAAAAATAGGTGTCTATTGCTACTCCTCTTTATGTTAAAGTTTGAGTAAAACTTCACCACAAAACCAAATGAGACACTATTTTTAACCTAAGGGTGGAATTTGTCCCAAGGAACGCCTTAGCTTGGTATCTTAAGTTCGGTCCATTAGAGATTTTAGTGAATAATGAAAAGAGAGAGGAGGTGCTCTGAGAGCTGGCTAAGAGACTAAAAGAGGAATCGAAGTCTGGTCGTGCCCTTATGAACTAATAAACCAAGGTGAATAGGTACGCGCTCCTTGAGCTAGCTAAAACCCTAAAGAGATGTTGAAAATTTGGTCGTGCTCTTATGAGTTGACTAACTAAGATGACACGAGCGAAGCGCTCCTCGCGCTAGACAAGACCCTGAAGAGATGTTGAAAACTTAGTCATACTCCTATCAGTAGACAAACAAAGATAAGATGGGCGAAGTGCTCCTTGACCTAACTAAATCCATAAAGAGATGCTAAAAACTTAGTCGTACCACGATGAGCTGACTAACCAAAATGAAACGGGCGAAGCACTCCTAAAGCTGGCTAAGACCCTAAAGAGATGTTATAAACTTAGTCATGCCCTTATGAGCCAACTAACTAAGATTATATGAGCAAAGCGCTCCTCCAGCTGGCTAAGATCCTAAAGAGATGTTGAAAACTTAATCATGCCTCTATGAGCTGACTAACCAAGATGAGAGAGGCAAAGCACTTTTAGAGTTACCTAAGACCTTAAAGAAATGTTTAAACTTAGTTGTGCCCCTATAAGCTAACTAACCAAAATGAGATGAGTGAAATGCCTATTGAGCTAGCTAAGACTCTAAAAAGATATTAAAAACTTGATCGTGCCCTAGTAAGTTGACTATGGTTTAGGCATCTTAGGCATGTTTTCCACATTAAATGTATATTTCATGGAAAATTACATTTAGGTACTTTAGGGTTTCTTATAAATTTTTTTTATCACATAGGAATCATTTATCTCTAAATAAAAATCTTAATTTAGGTTTTTTTGTTCCAAAATTGGACAATAAAAATTAGGGTTTCTTTTTTAGGATTTTTCTTAATAAAAATAAACTAACAAATATAAATCTAGGCTTGATTTTCAAAATAAAAAAAAAAAAACAACTTACTAAATTTTTTCTGAAGTAATAAGAATTACAATTAGTTTGATCACAATTAGTAAATACGTAGGCACCTTAAGGGTAACCGTTAAATTTGTAAAATATTTTGTTTTCTTTACATTTATTAGGGAAATTTCGTAATAAAAAATGATTAAAAAATTCATTTTTTTTTGCCTTTTCAAATCCTTTGCATGCTTTCTTATTTTTATGAAAATAATAAAAAATAAAGGCCCATTAGTTTTTTCTTTTTAATTTTTACATGGTGACTTAATCTTAATAAATTAGCCCCTTAATTCAGGTTTTCTAATTAAATTTTCTAAAAATTAATTTTTATAGAAAATCCGTGAACTAGTGTTTAAATTAGGGTTTTTAGATTAAAAACCCTAATTTGACTCTTTTTTTTTACTAGTTTTACTGGTTAGCAACTCCAAATTACTTATTAAAGTATTTTTAAAGAAAAAATTAATTAATTAATGGGCTTGGTGGGCTAGCCATGTAAGAATTTAGAAAAATTAATTAATGGGCCTTTAATTTTATTTTGTTATTGTATATTATTGTATATAATTATACTAATTGAGTTTTATTGATGTAAGTCTACTAGAAAATGTTGGCCTAATGGACTTAATGTTTAGGAAATTTGGGGGTTATTTTTCAAGAATCATATATGAGTGCTTAGTTGTGGTTGAACTTGGGCTACTTTAGGAACCTAGAATAGGCTGCTATTATGTAACCTTTAAGTTATTAGGGTCTTTACCCCTACTTGGTAGTCATAAGCGAGCTTACTCATACTTTGATATAATCCACTAGGCGTTTCTTTGGAAGGCCTAAGGTTACAGATCCTGAGACTTGTAGATCATACCCTCCTACATCATCTCAAATAAAAAGGGGATTAGTGATTTTAAATTACAGGAAACAAAAAATTATTGTAACCTATAGCCAACTAAGCTTTTATATTCAAAAATTAAATAAATCAATGCACTTATATATATAAGTGTCCATGAGCTTTATTTTAAAATATATATATATATATTTTAAGAAATTCATACACTCATTTATGTAAGTGATGGAAATTGACCGTGAGTTTATGATGATTCTGTTTCTATAAGTTATTAATTATCGACCCTTATTGTATTGCATGTGCGTGCAACATATTGCATTAGTTTATATTTTACATCCATATGTTTTTTTTTTCTCATGTTATATCTATTGTTGTTTGTACTATCTTTTAATACATGTGCCATAGTTAAGTAAGATATATGTGTCCTATGCCATTTTTTTTCTTATGTATCATAGTTTTTACTTTTCATATGAGTAAAAGTTGTGCAACAAAAAGTCAATATGAAACCCATTAAACTACATTAAATTTTTTTCAAGCTAATGGGTGAATAAGGTGCAACATTTTTCAAAAAATAAATATAATAATTAGGGTTAAGGAGTTACAATTTTATTATTTTTTTCATGTGACATAGTAGTCGTACAATTTTTTTCATGTAAAAAAAAGTTTCCCCTATATACTATTAAAAGATATTTTGCTTTTGTAAAATTTTCTCTATGCTTGTCCATATCTACACTCATAGAAAAATTATAAACCCAACTAGGGTCTAGCTCATTTGTACTCAATTGATTTTAATAAAGTTGTAACTTTACAATTTTTTTAATAGATTATTGCACTATTATCTAGTCACTAGCCCAGCATTTGCGTATGTGTGCTTTTACTGTATGTAAATTTTTTGTTTATTTTTGTTACTCTATTGTTTGGTGTTGCTTATTTCTATCGAAAAATTTTGTACAATTATACTTTTGTGTAAATTGAAAAAGAATAAATAAATAAATCCTTCAACTTGTAAATGTTTTGTAAATAGTCATCATCCTTAGAGTATCTCCTAATCTTCTTCTTGTAATATTAAGCATTCATCTAGTAAAATTATTACCCTTCAATCGTTAGTTGTCCTTTTATAGCTTTGTTGTCCTCATTATGTCGTCTTCTAATTGAGCTTTTCTATTCTTTAGGCAATGTTAACAATCCAGTCATGTATAGCATAAGTTATCTTTGTCATCCTTTAAGGTTTTCAAGAGTTTTTACTTGTAAATAAGTTATTACCCTCAGTTGTCAAACTTGTAAAGTAGCAGTCGACCCTTTAACTTTCCAATTCTTTTGATAAAGTAAGGAAGAGTTGGTGATTTGGTTTATAACATAATTTTTGTTAAATAAGTGTTTTTGAATGATTTTTTTTTAGAATAAATTTAAAAAAAAAATAGTAAATATTTCAAAATAAAAAAAATCTACTAACAAGTACAGGTTTTACAAACTTTGAGTTATTACTTTTGAGTGGTTATGCTCATTGTTAAAGCCCATGGCCATTCATTTTTAAACTAAGATAATTGACAATAACGAGTCTGATCTAAGCCTAGTCTTAGTAAGCACTTGTTCTAAGCCCAAGAACTAAGCTCGATACGAAGAATTGATGCCAAGGAAAGCACATTGGAAAATTGATAAATGAAAATAGTGGCGACATAATCCATCTGCCCATCTCCAAAATGAACACTACTCTTGATTCCCTAGGAAAAGCCTAAACCAAAAACATGATCCTTGAAGAAAAACCCATTACTAGATTATTTCAAAACCCCTAAACACAAAAACCTAAAACATAGACACCAATCTTCCCATCTATTTCAACCCATTTCAAGCTAGAAAAAACCTAAACACATGGCCTACTAACTTCACCTAGAGCATTGTCCATCCACATTAATCCTCTCTAAGCTTAAAAGATCCTAAACACTTACTCCATAAAACTAGCCCACCCAGTCTAACCCTAAAACCAAACAAAAAAGTTGTCTCCACGATAAATCATTCTATTAATAATCTTGATCATATTGCTATAGGGGGGTAGCAAATGTGGTGATCTTTTGGAGATAAAGGGGCATATGACCCACTCGGGCATCATAGAATATTCAAGCTTGCCATGCAAGATCAAAGCAAATGAAGGGAAAACATAAAGACATAAGTGCTTCATTCTCTAACTAATAAAAGTATCTCATTTTTTGATGATTTTTAGGATGATAAGACAGAAGCCTTAGTCCTAATCACTAACCCTAAAACATTCACGAGAGTTGAGAGACACGAAAGTGAGGATAAGACTCATTCCTTAAAGGAGGTCTATCTTGCATGTGATACGCAAATTGAAAGGACAATATGCATTCGTTTCTAATAAGTGTAAATTACTTTACACTTTCAAGACATGTGTTAAGCATAGAATTGATCATAATTGTGATTTAAATCTTAAGTTTTGGTACTAAATTTATATAAAATATTGATTTCAGGTAAATCACGAACAAGGAGATGAAATATACACAAGAACAATAACTTTTTAGTTAATCACGGCTGTGAGGAGAAGAAATCAATAAAGTAGTATCAAGAAATATCAATCACAAGCGTAATAATAAAGCAATAAAAAATCTAGCCCTGATCACGTCTTTAATTATTGGTGAATGAAATCCTCTGAATTTCCATTAGATTAACCTGATAAGTTTTATTATCTATGAAATAATCCTTTCATGTTTTCGTTTAATGTGAAGAGATTAAATGATGGAGGCTACAATTGCCATTATCTTTTGTCAAACACCCTTTCCCACTTCCCCTAATTTATCCCACAGTTATAACTTCCATTTTAGAGACTTTTTTTCTAAACTTTATTATTCAACTTTTATTTTTTCAAGTAAAGGCATTTTGGGGATTTTTGTATCAACATTTAAGAGTAGAAATTTGGGGTTACCATTTAGGTTTTCTTCTCCCCTCAGATCAATTAGAATCGTAAATCGAAAATAAAAATGTAATCTTGAATTTATAAACACATAAGCGAGAGACGATCATAGTTTGCAAGAAGTGTTTGTATTTATACTTAATAATTTTACTTAGTTAGAATCTTATTCTATATGTAATTGGGTTTTAGGACGAATATGAAATAGGCCAAAAGAAGCTTTCAATGGTTATAGTGGCTGACAAGTAGAAAGAAGGTGTCGATAATACCATTAAAGGCTATGGCCAGAAAATTAATAAAAAGAAATTGGGTATTACGTAATTGTACACGAAAAATCAAGTCAGGGCATTTATGTGTTTGACTGAAATTTTAGATATTGATCAATTTATTTTTTGCTGCATGATCTCACTCGAGTTTTGATTTGGTGATATGCATCTAAACAAAATCATTATATTACTTTGGCGTTTCTATTGTCTGCTGATATGGAAATTTTTCCTAGACTTAACTGTTCTCTCTTTTATCAATAAATATGTAATTTTCTGGAAAAGAAAAGAGTTTTTCTTTTCTTCCAATTAAAAATTATGGTCTATCATAAATAATTCATTACAAAGTCAATGAGTAGTACACATATTCTAAGATCTTTTATTACAACCAAAAACCATGTACAAATAGTAAAACAACATAAACGAGCTTCATGACTCATTTATTTATTTATTTATTTTAACTAGTCCATGACTTCGTAAGAGATAAACATTTTAAACCAAGGGGAATTTTTATTTCTTTTTGTTTGGAACATATTAATTTATTTTTTATTTTCCTATGCTAATATCTATACTGAAAAAGGATTCATTGAGTAGTAGTATATATTATACGTAACCAATTGAATAGCAAGTTGTTATAAAAAAAATCATTATTAATATGTTATATATTTAAATATGATTGGTGATTAAATTTGGTGATTAAATAATAAAATCTTTTCTCTCCAAGCTTTCTAGAGAGGGTTCTTTGCCTCGGTCTAATAGGGTCTTCCACCTTCGGTGTCACTCCTCCTTTTCAGTTTGATTTCTTTTTCTTTCGTCGCGATTCCTATTGATCTCTTGTCTAGCGAGTCAAATCTCTTCCATTCCGAGTCATTTCTTTGTCCCGTATCGTCTAGTTCCCTTCCCTGTCAGTCCGTAGCGCTATCTGGTCTTTTACTATTGGATCTCGTGCATTTTGTTGAGTAGCATTTGGTAGACTATTCTCTAAGTCTATCACATCGCTTCCTTCTTAAGTCCATGTTATTGGGGTTTTTTGGTGGTCTGTTCTATTGTTCTCTTGATATGTTGCAATTATCTCTAACGGTAGGTAAAAAGCAAGGCTATTTGCAAGAGTCATGGCACATGATCAAGATGGGGCTTTACTCCTCAAGTTGACCAATCAGTGAACGAGATCTCAGTGAACACCTGGGTAGGAAATATTTTTGCGGAAAAGGTGCTTAACGGAGGAGCAGTAATTTTAATTCTGAAGAAAGGTTAGGAACACCTTGGAAAATTTCAGATCTCACAACTGAAGGGCGGCCAATACAATGTTAAGTTTGAGGATGAAGCAGTAGCACGTGGGGTGATCAATGAAGGACCATAGGTGGTTATGAGTATTTTGATCTATTTAAAAAATGGGATGTGCATCTAAATATTGAGGAGATCGAAGCTACTAAAAATACCCATTTGGTTCTAAGCTTATGGGATGAAGTTAGATCAAATGACGGAAAGAAATGCGATGGTGATAGAGAATTTTGTTGGTGAGTTTATGGAAGGGATCCGAGCAGTCTTAAATCTTCATTGCGTAGGGGTTTTCTGAGAATTCAAGTTTTGTGGATTATAGGAAGGTCTTTAATACTGGGATGTGATTTAATAGACTGGGCTCTAAGAAATATTGAATTAACTTTATATAAGAGAAGTTGGTAGACTTGTGTTTCAATTGTGGATGCTTTGGACATTCGGGTGGAGTGTCAAAAAGAGAAATCTTCAAATGAATTTGGACCATGGTTGAAGGCTCCATCTCCTTGAAAGTTGTTGGATGATGAAGGAGGAAGTGGAGGTTGGGGTCATAATGGATAATCAACTAATCAAGGTGGTAGGAGGGCGGCATGTACCGAGAGACATTTCAAATGTTAGCAGACCTATAGAAGTTACGATGTGTTGAGTGAAGCAAGACTAAGGGATGTAGAGATGTCTAGCAGTACGCTGAGATTTGAGTTTGGTTGTCAAGGACAATCATCTATATACAATGATGAACTGCTTTCCATCTAAATTCCATATGTGAGAATTACAATGGAAGAGATCAACGTTTTAGAATAAATTCAAATAGAGAATTAACGTTTCAAAAAATTCGAATAAAAAATCAATATTTCATATAATGGTTCAAATGAAGAATCAACATTTTCTAAAGTGATTCAAATAATTTTATCAATTAACTATTATAAATCTCTTATTTAAACCGTCTTATAAAATGTTGATTTCTTATTTTAAATTTTTGAAACATTAATCCCTCAATGGAATTTATCCTCAAATGTCGATCAATTTCATTGTAATTTCCCAATTCCATATTCCACATGATCTATTGAAAAACTTCAAACATAAGACTCTCCCCTATAGTGCACCCATTTACCAATATCATGCTTCACTTCCTTCTTCAATTCAACCCTCTACAAGAGCCCAGAAGTGACTTATAAAACAAATAAAGCAATTACTATTGTTGTCTAGTCCCCTAAACCTCATAACTTCAACAACAAAGCGGCTAGTTCTAACCAAGCTAATCCTTCTCATGCTTGATAAAAACCAAATACTCCCTCAATTTCCAAAAGATCAAAATGTAATGCTAAGGACTAAGGAGAATGTTATTGACTCCAATTGTGCTGAGATAGTTGAATTCCCTTACGACTCTAATAAATCAAATGAGGAGAATGCAACCATTGCTAAGAGTGATGTTTGGTCAAACTGACAGGTGATCGACACAAACACTAGAGATTTTTAGACACAAATATTATAGATGGAAATTTTTAAACCCATGTCAAACCCTTAACTAACTAACATACTGGATCATCTGCAGCAATAAAACTAGTAAGTATTCACCAAGTCATTTCCTCAGGGAAAAGGACTAATGCTAAGTACTAGACGTGACTTGTTACTCCAATCTAGGCAAACCAATTAAGTTTTGATATTTATATAATTACAACTATGAACTAACATATTTACAATAAACATAGGATTCCAACTCTTAAGATGAATATGATCATGAACCAAACACATGAATCGTCAATTAGCATAATAGTTGTGCTATTCCTTTAACCTACATTGCAAGTGAATCCTTAATTAGTGAATGCAACAAACCCAAGTTGAAAGAGAATGTATCAAGTCTTAATCCACACTAGCTAGTTACACAAATGAATAGAATCAATTTTTCAAGATATAAATCCCAATCTACAAGCATTCCTACACATGAAACAATTGCTTAATAAGTAGAATCAATAACCCATTCAAAATACATAGAAATAACACAACAACTACATAATAATCCACAAAAGATTCATTAATCTCATTAAGTGCAACAAGAATATGGAGATAAACAACATCCAAAACATGAGAAGTCTAGTAAAGAAAGAAAACACCATGAACAATAGTAATTCTTAGCTTTAATCCGCATTTAAATGATGTTTCTTGTACATTCCCAAGTTATAATCCATCAAAAATACCTAAATCTAGCCTAAAAGTACCATATAGTACAAAACCTTAAGCAAAGATGAAGAAAGGAATAAAAAAGAAGGAAATGCAGCCCCCCTTTTTCATGAGCTGCAGAATGCACCTTTTTATTGTAGTGACCTACTGATCGATCGGTAGGTGTAAAATCCTCAACATTACATTTCTCTCTTATTAAACTTAGGTTTGCATTATTGACTGATCGGTAGGACAAAATCCTTCTTAACCATTCTATGCTTGCCTTTAGCTTCTCTTTATATTCAATTAGTAGTCAGGCCAATATACCCTTGACACTCTAGGGCTTATTGATCAATCAATAATATGGCTACTAATTGATGAGTAGACTAAATTTTTGCATTCCTTAGCCTCTAGATTGAATGATGGGGCTACCAAGACCATGGTAGCCCCATGCACCTGCACGTATGATATAAATAATTAAATTCCTTAAAAATTAATCATCTTTCATGCATTTTTTATAATTTTACACAAGTTGGTCTATTTTGTACATAAACTCTAATTTTATCTAAAAATGACAAGTTTTTACTAAATTTATGCACAAATGTGGGTTTTAAAGTTAGAAAAATCACTCATTTTGAGTTGCAATCACAAACCATGCTTTATCTAAGGTGTTTCAGAACCTATCTCTCAAAAGGAAGATAGCATGATCACAAGATAATAAAGAAGATCAAAGATAACCATTCAGTTATGGAAGTTAGGCCTTCTTCATTGGTATCCCCCAAAAAAGAGGAGGCAAAGGAATACAACCAGTATTAAAAGGAGAAAGGAGATGCATGGCAAGGAAAATTCTAGACACTCAAACAGTTAGTTGATGCTAGTAGATGTTCCAGTAAAATTTGTTATGGACCTTCAAAATAATTATGGCATTGGCGACTAGCCACAAGGGGTTAATAAGCACAATTGCATGGAATTGTTAGGGCCTAAGGCCTCACATAACAATTCAACAACTAAGAGAGCTACATAAGAGGTGTAAACCTAATGTTATATTTTTAATGGAAACAATGTGCAACAGAATATAACTGATTGGGTTAAATCTTAATTGAGATTCCTAAATTATTTCTATGTTGACATAATAGGGATTTCAAGTGGTTTAGTAGTGTAGTTGACTAATGAAGGGAAGGTAGAGATATATGAAGCGTTCCAAAACTCAATAAGCTCAACATTTGCCAAACAAGATGAAAGTGGTCTTTGTTAGATCTTACAGGTGTATGGAAATCCAGATTTTGAGGAATGCAAAAGGATCTGGGATGCTTTTAGAGTAATTGCTATAGAAACTAGTGTGCCTTAGATGTGTACGAGTGATTTTAATGATTTTATGAGCCAAAATGAGAAGTGGAGTAGGAGAAGAAAACATAGCAAGAAGATTTTTACTTTTTAGTAATTGATTTATGATACCAATTTGATTGATATCGAATTTAAACACCATAATTGGTGTAATAAGTGATATGGATGGGATCCTTATCAAAGAAAGAATAGATAAAGCCCTGTTCTTAGGAGAATGGCTTGAGGCTTTCTTGAATACTCAAGTGGCTCATAAGCCAAGTTATGGTTTGGATCATGTCGTATTACTCATTAACCAAAAATATTCAAATATCAATGGTGTAAAAACATTAGATTTGAAGCTCTTTGGACTTCTTACGCACTCCAAGAGCCTAATTAGCAATATGTGGCATGAGAGTGGTGATGCAAATGTGGAGGCATTGGAGTAAAATTTGAGAAGATGTAGAGGTGCATTATGTAAATGGAAGATAGGAGAAGTCCCAAATTTTAGTACCAAAATCGATTCTTTGATGGAGAAATTAAGCTAAGAGTAAGACAAGGAAGAAGAAAATTTTGAAGAGGAGTTGAAAATTAGAAGGGACTAGATGATTTATATATGAAAGAGGAGCAATTTTGGAGATAAAGAGTGAGGATAAGATGGTTACAAGAGGGAGATCACAATGCTTCCTTTTTTTTTGTCATAGATCTACCATTTACATAAGATAGAAGAATAAGGTTTTGTGCACTAAAATAGGGGCAAGATATAGATTAATGAGCATAGCATTATGGAGGAGCTTAAGTCATTTTATGAGAGGTTATTCAATTCTAATGGAAGACAAGAATGGATTGAAGTCTTAGGGAGGAAGCAATTGTTATTGGTGGCATGAATTTAAGGTAGAAGAGTCTAGTAACTATTGAGGAGATTAGGGATGCTACTTTTCATATAGCCCCCCTAAAAGCCTTAGCCTAGATGGTTCCTTTAGTATTTTCTATCAAACATACTAGGAGTTTAGTGGCCCCAACCTTACAATTGCTATTCAAAGTTTTTTTTTTTCTTCATGTAATCTTCCATTGTCTATTAACAAAACAGATATTGTCCTATTTCCCAAAGTCTCCAATACTAAGTTTGTGTCTCATTTCTATCCCATTAGTTTATGTCATTTTGAGTACAAGATCTTTTCTAAAGTCTTACTTAACAAATTAAAGCCATTTTTTAACTCTTTAGTTATTGAAAATCAAAGTGCATTCATATCTAGTGGGATGATCCATGATGATGTTCTAGTAGTTCATGATGCTTTCTACTTCTTTGAAATTGAAAAGGAGAGGAACAATTGTTAGAGTGCTTTCAAGCTAGATATGAACAAGGCATACGATAGAGTAGAATGGGACTTGCTTGAAAGTGTTCTTAGGAAATTAGGCTTTTGCAACCAATGGGTAAATTAGGTGATGAGTAATGTAAAGACTATCGATTGCTATGTCTTAGTGAATGGAAAAGTAGCTAGTGCTTTTTGTCCATCCAAATGCTCAAGATAGGTGACCTTTGTCACCATATTTACTTATTTTAATGTCTAATGTGTTGTTAAGGAATCTATTGAATGCCATTAATAGTTGTAAACCTCACGAATTTAGTTAATTGTAAGTAAAATTGAATTCTAGTACTGTAAATAATTTGATGAGTCATTAAGGTCAAGCAAGATAAAATTTTTATTAAATTATGAAATTGAATATATTATAAGTAATAAAAACACTAGAATTTAATCGAAACTTTAATCGTGTACAAAAATCCTAAACCCTAAGTACGCGTAAATAACCGAAATGAAACTTAAATTTGATAAAAATCCGAAAACCATAACTTTAAGTTTATGAAATGAATAAATTTATCTTAATAGTAATAAAACCTCAAACAAATACAATTATTGAACAATACGCATAATCACGCAAAATTATCAACAAACGCATTGAAATAACTTTTAAATATTTAAATATAACGGTTAACAATTAAATTAATAAATTTTGTAGAAATTTAACATTATTTTATAATTTTATATTTAGAAAGTCCAAAACTTTCTTCTTCTTTTTTTTTCTTTTTCTTTTCTTTTCCTCCTTTCCTATTTCTTTTTCTTTTCCTTTTTCTTCTTCACATTTTTCCTTTGCTGCCACATGAAGTTCCAAAATGTTGTTCAACTAGTGGGTTGTGTATTTTATTTTACCATGTGCAATTTATGTGTAACAAGACAAGTTAATAGATAAGCTTTTAGTTAAATCATAATTATCTCAACTTACTTTTTCCTTTGCTTTTTCTTTTATTCTTCTCCTTCTCCTATAACTTCCACGATTAGCTGGAAAAAATACAATATTTATCTTGTTTTCGAAGTCAACAACACAAAGATGAGACCATACTTGTACACTTATTCCAAATCCTAAGCCCAAAGGACTTCCCAAGTTATTAAAAAGCCCAATAACCAAACAAAGCCCAAAAGCACTCCAAATCATAAGGATCACTACTGTTCTGACCTATAGGTAGATTTACGTACCTCATCTCAAAAATTTTGGCTCACCACATTAAAGTATACTAAAAAACGATGAAGATTGACTATAAAATTATAAAAATCGGATTTAAAATGAGATAGTTATACACAATTGAACTTTTAAGTAAAATCGGGAAAAATACGAAACCAAGTCAAAAGTATAACTTAAAAGGTTTTAGCTTAGTTTCCAAATTCTATTTCAAATCCTTATAGTATTATAATTGTAATGTCCAAGGGACCTAGCTCTAGGAAACGACCTACCCCCGAATTATTTTGATTAATCCGCATGGTTGAGTGAGTGAATTCCTGATGACTCCTTACTTAATTTTGATTGTAAAGTAGATGAACTTAAATTCATATATGGAATTCAAATGCTTGTGGGATATGGGAAATACATGTGTGTGAATTTATGATTGAATACCAGGGCTTGTTAATCAGATGATAATGGGAATTGTTTGTAGTGATATACATGTGCAGTTGTATGGAATGAAATTATCTAATCACTATGAAAATTGGATTAAACACTTATACGATTAAGAAATTCAATGAATCATGCATTTCTCATAATTGCATCGTACGACATTGACTGCCACTTCATGCGATGGGAAGGGACTTACAGGAGGAGAGCCTCCTGTAGGATTGGGCACTAGCTACGCCATCATTTTATTAAGTCTCTATCTTAAACTGATGGGCTTATTAGGTACCGAGAGATGCCAACCATTAGCGAGGGGCTATGTCTTGTAGCTTTAGCTTAAAGCGGGTGTTTATGGATTGCAAAGGCCACCACACCACTAGACTTAGGATTTAGAAAATATAATTTGTTACTCGGAATGAAAGTATATTATATACGTTCTATATATATATATATATGGTTTTGTTTTGACTTAAGCAAAATAGTGCGATTAATATAAAACTTAAGTGCTAGGACCCAGATTTTGGTTTGTACCAGTTAATTACTCTAACCTTGATTACAGGGGGCGTAATTCTGAGTTGCGTGTAGTTCTTAAGCCATTGCATGTATTGTTTGGTATACTAATTAATCATACATTTATATGTTTGTGCATTAAATAAATTTTTCTCATGCGATATTGATAAGAGGATTTATCTCACTAAGCATAAGCTTACACCCTGATAGATTTTTGTTGATGCAAGACCATCTCCTCGTACTTCCGGGCTGAGGAATACCCAAGGTGAGTCTCATTTGGAGATGGAATGAAGTGTCTAGGGAGCAGAGTGCAGATTTTTGTAATAGACTTTTGTAGATAATCATTTATCTTTAATGTTTAGTCTATTTTATAGATAGAAGTTTCTAATGTAGATTCCTATACGAATTGCATCCGTTTATAATATTCTTTTGGTGTAGAATTCAACAAATCCATAAATTTACTCAACTAATTTACATCAATGAAGTAAATTTTAGCTAAATTGCTCAATATTACATATTTATAGGCTTAGCGATAACATATAGTAGAAGGAGCATTGTGTGTCGTATGAAAAGCCAACAATTAACAAGGGATTAATTGTAGATCTTTATGTGGTACATGATAATCTACCACAACAACAATACTATTAGGTCATGATAAGTTTTAGTGGTATCAGAGCTATAGGTTTAAAACATTGATAAGAAAAGTGAAAGGAGCGGGGTAGAACTGGGTTAGAGCTTTTAAGCCACTAAGCAAATAACGTAACTTTTATAAAGAATACGTAACCCTTAATAAAATTTTTTTTACGTTGATTAGGGGAATGTGAATTGGGTTCATCGAAACCTAGTATTTTTGATGATGCAAGAGTGTGAAACTCTTACTGAATATCAATGAAGGCTTTGGATTTTATGTGAAGACATGGCCCTAGTAGGAGTGCCATGTAGGACTCAAATGTGTAGACATCCTTGAGGTCAGAGTTAAGTGCTCACTAGAGAAATTGCTACCGGGACATTTTAATCTGAAAGCATGGACCCATCTTGTTCGACGTAGAGTTAGCTTACCCTATGGAACAAGAGGAAGGAGCCGACGTTGAAGCCAAGATGATGTTCCTGGTGCAGGATGGCCCAAGGAAGGCTGCACCTAGTTTCCAGCACTAGCATCAGCTAAGCCACGGTTATGCCTTTGTGTATGACCTAAGCACTAACTACCCTAAAATGGTTTAGTTAGATTAGCATAATGGAGTTCCTCAATTGCTCATGTCGCGACCCGAGGGGGCTAGTCGTGCAGTCGCCGTATACCGTACAAAGGATTGTAAATTGAGTTCCCTTACAATTAATGACCCTTTTATATAATACACAAGGCTACAACTACTACCAACTACCAAGAGTGCACAAGCTTAAGCAATATCATTTCATGACAAATAATAATATCGTAAAACATAACACATAATTTATGTGTATAAAAGTTTACAGATATAAAGTTTAAAACATGTCTAAAGTCAGATTAATATAAAAATTACATATTCAAATCTACATTTAATCAAAAGTACTCTCTGTCCTCAAATAGCTCCCACATTGACCCTGTAGAGAAAGCTAACCTCGAGCATACGACGGCCTGACTCCACGAATAAGTCAGCCTGCAAGAGAAGTCTACGAGGGTATAAGCTTACTAGCTTAGTAAGATATTTTCCCTCAACCATACAGTAATCAAGTTCTACCACAGTTAAGTTCAACCAAATGAATGCATGAAAAAGCAGTATGCCAAACAAATACATGCAGGTGACCAGGTACTGCATATAACTCAGATTTAACGCCCTCCGAAGTCAGGGTTGGAGATTCTTCGGTACAGTCAGATCCGGGTATCATATTAGAACTTATTTCATAACGAAACTCCGCGTTTCGTATTTAAAATGTAATGGTACATCCATTACCAACTTTATCAAAACAAGTTCTACATATGATTGTGAGTAGGTTCACGCAGCCCTCACTCACCCCCAAACGAAGGCCTTTGGACTCGACCCATAGCCAGACGGTTGGCGCCTCCAACGCCTAGTCATCCCGTGGGCAAGGGTAAGGTCATATCGTACGTGTGCACCATACAAAATCAATAATAATCAATAATCAACCCAAGTATGGCCTCTCGCTACCTCTATGTAATGTGACTGCCCGGAATTAGTTATGCAGTGCATGATTTATACATGATCCAAGTTAACTTTTCTAGTCAAATAAAAGTTAAGTCTTATTTAATCAGCGATCATTCCAAGTCACAAACAATCAATCTATTGAATCTACTATGCAACAAACATTATATTATTGAAATTTAAAGTAGATTTACCATTCACAACAATTATCATGCACAAGCATAACCCAATCCCATACACATTCATTTATAATTCATAATTTATGTTCACTAACTACAGGCACAAACAAGTATAGAATCATAAGGAAAAACTCACTCGGCCATGGCTAGCTCATGGGTTGTAATAGTCGGTGGGCAACTCAGGGTCGATATCAAAATCACCTGAGAATAAGGGAAATTTGTAAGATAAGGAATTTAAAACTAACTAGTGTTATAATGTGTAAGATTTATTTCACTTAGTTACATGAAATTGTCGATTCAAGTTTTTTATCGAATCGCGTGTAACTTTTTCATTTTAGCTCGGATCGTTATGAACTTATAGTCCATTTTGATCGTTTTCGAGCGTATTTTCTCGTAACGAAGTCTATTTTGGACATTGTGACTCGTAATTTAAATTATGATACAAAAATATCAAAAAAATTATTATTTAAATTTAAATATTATAAAATATTGATTTTCGCTTTTTCATAACATATTTATAATTTAATAATTATTTAAATCATACGTTTGTTATTTTTATTATTTTGGATATATTTTCCTATTTTTCTCATTTTCTTAATTTTCTTATGTACCTCACGATTATACATATATATATATATTCCAATACTTATAATATATAATTTATGGTTTATGTTATTGTAAATTCTTAAATTACGGTATCATATATACATATATACACTATGTATATTACACGTATTATATATGTATATGTATTTATTTAAAACATACTCTTATACACATATTCATATATTTATATATATAAATATATATATTCGGCATACATTCATATAAATACATACATATATATATATATATATATATGTTCGGCATACATACCTATAAATACATATATATATATATGTTCGGTATATATATGCTTATATAGTATGTATCATTTATCATAAAATATATAGTATTTATCATAAAATATGTATACTATATATTACATACATAATATGCCGTATACTATTATATATATATATATATATTTTTTTTTTCATATATCTTATATACATACTTATAAAAATTACCCCACTATATACTATACCACTACACACATATATATATATAGTCATATATGTATACCCATATATATATATAAAGTTACAGTACATACATATATATGTATATCATAGTTATGTATTAAAAAAAAACAAATACATAATACATACTATATACTCATGTACATACATGTATACACAACCTAATCTTATATTTATACATATAATTAAATTTGGGTATTCATGTATGTAAACATATAATATTAGTGTTATAGGTACAAATACCATAAAAATAGCATAAAAATACTATAATTCTACACATATATACTATAATATACATATATACTTTCTAAAATAAATCTCTTACCAATTAATTTGTATTTTTCTTCTTCTTTTCCTTCTTTTTTTTCTCTTTTCTTTCTTTCTTTTTCTCTCCTTTTTCCTCACGGTCTGCAAATTGCGTGTGTGTGTTTGTGCAGATTTTTTTCCTTCTTTCCATATTTATATGTTGCTTTCTTTGCTTACGTGAGATTGGCTTAATTTTTAAGCTAAGTTAACTTTTCATTAAAGTAAATAGGACAAAAAAAGAACATCACGTGGCTGCTGGATTTTTATCTTAATTTGCTAACTTTTGTTTCCATGTTTTGTGCAGGGGATGAAATGAATTAGACATGAGGAAAGAAAATGAGATAATTTGGAAATGGAAGAGAAGGAAAATGAAAGTTATTAACAAATATGTGTAATTTTTCGAATCATATAAATTATAATGAATCTCCTCGTAGATTAGTTTTCAAAATTTTGTGAAATTTTATCAATTTAACTGGTACCCGTTACAATTATAATTTTTACAAGTTATTATGGTAATTTCATTACAATTTCATACAATTAGGCGATTTAGTCGAAAATTACATTCGACTATAATTTTATTGCTATTGTGTAATATTTAACTATTTTATAGGTTTATGTTTATGATTTTTGGGTTTCGAGCAATTTTCAGTTCAATTTTGATTAATGGTGCATAAATTAGTTTTAGGGTGTTAGTAAGCGATTTAGGGTTTCGATAAATTCCTAAGGTTTTGTTATCAGTGTTATATTCGATTTATTAAACTTCATATTCTTTTATAATTATTAGCCTTATCGACTTATTGTACAGTTTAGAACACTCGGACTCGAGTTAAGGTTCAACTACGGTTTTCCCTAGGGTTTACAGCTCGCTCTTGCTAACATCTACTTTCTCTATGTGGAGCGTTTAGGGAACGAAGAGGAGATTTTTGTAATAGAATTTTGTAGATAATCATTTATCTTTATTTTTCAATCCATTTTATAGATAAAAGTTTCCAATGTAGATTCCTACGCGAACTGCATTCGTTTGTAATATTCTTTTGGTGTGAAATTCAACGAATCCACACGTTTACTTAATTAACTTATGTTAAAGAAGTAAATTTTAATTAAATTGCTTGATATTTCTTATCTATGGTCCTAGTGGCAACATATAGTAAATGGAACCTTTTGTGTTGTATGAAAGGCCTAAGATCAATAAGGGGTTAATTGTAGATCTTTATGCAGTACACGACAATCTACCACGATAACGTTACTATTGGGTCATGATAAGTTTTAGTGGTATTAGAGCCTTAGGTTTAGAACATCAATAAGAAAAGTAAAACTTAACCTTAGACGTTAAGGATCCCCTACCAAGTAAGGTAGAGTGGCGTAGAACCAAGTTAGTGCTTTTAAGTCACTAAGTGAATAGCATAACTTTTCGAAAGAATACATAACCCTGAACAATTTTTTTTTTATGTTAATCAAGGGATTATGAAGAGGGTTTGTTGGAACCTAGTATTTCTGATGATGCAAGAGAGTGAAACTCTTATTGAGTACCGGTAGAGGCTTCAGTTTTTGTGTAAAGACATGGCCTTGGTGGGAGCACCATATAAGATTCAGGGTGTATGGACATCCTTGAGTTTATGGTTAAGTCCTCACTAGAGAGATTGCTACTGGGACATTTTGATCTAAACTCATGGACCTGTCTTATCCAACGTAGAGTTAGCTTACCCCATGGAATGAGAGGAAGAAGCTAACGTTGAAGCCAAGATGATATTCTTAGTGCAGCATCACCCGAGGATGGTTATACCCAGTTTCCAACACTTGCATCAACTCAGCCATGGTTATGCCATTGTGCATGACCTAAGGGCTGACCACCCTAGAGTGGTTTAGTTAGATGAGCATAATAGAGTTCCCCCACCAGTCGCCCCTACTAACATCTACTTTTCCTATGTGGAGCATTTAAGGAGCGAAGATGAGATTGTAGATAATCTTGTCTTTATTTTTCAGTCCATTTTATAGATAGAAATTTTTAATGCAAATTCCTATACAAACTACATTCATTTGTAATATTCTTATGGCATGGAATTAAACAAATCTACATGTTTAGTTAATTAATATACACCAAAGAAGTAAATTTTAGTTAAATTACTCGATATTACTTATCTATGGGTTTAGTGGTAACGTATAATGGAAGGAGCCTTATGTGTCTTATGAAAGGCCTGCGATCAACAAGGGGTTGATTACAAATCTTTATATAGTACACGGCAGTCTACCATGACAACGATATTGTTGAGTCATGATAAGTATTAGTGGTATGAGAGCCTTAGGTTTAAAATATTAACAAGAAAAATAACACCTAACCCTATATGTTAGGGGTCCCTTACTAAGTAAGGCAGAGTGGTATAGAACTAGGTTAGGACTTTTAAGTCACTAAGCAAATAACATAACTTTTCAAAAGAATACACAACCCTTAACAATTTTTTTTTTTTTTTATGTTGATCAAGGGATTGTGAACAAGGTTCATATGAGCCTAGTATTTTTGATGATGTAAGAGGGTGAAACTCTTGTTGAGTATTGACAAACGCTTCAAATTTTATGTGAAGACATGGCCCTAATGGGAGCACCATGTAGGATTCAGGATGTGTGGACATCTTCAAGGTCACAGTTAAGTCCTCACTAGAGAAATCGCTACCGAGACATTTTGATCTGAACACATGGAACTGTCTTATTCAATGCAAAGTTAGCTTACCCCATGGAACGAGAGGAAGGAGTTGATGTTAAACCTAAGATGATATTCCTGGTGTAGGATATCTTGAGGATGGCTACACTTAGTTTCCAATACTAGCTTCAGCTGGGCCACGGTTATGCCTTTATGCGTAACCTAAGTGCTGACCACCCTAAAATGGTTTAGTTAGATTAGCAGAATGGAGTTACTACACCGGTCGCTCCTGCTAGCATCTACTTTCCCTATATGGATCATTCAAGGACCGAAGAGGAGATTTTTGCAATAGACTTTTATAGATAATCATTTATCTTTACTTTTCAGTCCATGTTATAGATAGAAGTTTCCAATGCAGATTCCTACACGAACTGCATTCGTTTGTGATATGCTTGTAGTGCGGAATTCAATGAATCCACAGTTTACTTTATTAATTTACATCAAAGAAGTAATTTTTAGTTAAATTGCTTGATGTTTATTATTTATAGTCCAAGTGGTAACGTGTAGTGAATGGAGTCTTATGTGTTGTATAAAAAACCTACGATTGACAAGTAGTTGATTGCAGATCTTTAAGCGGTACACAGTGATCTACCACGACAACGGTATTATTGAGTTATGATAGGTTTTAGTGGTATCAGAACCTTAAGTTTAAAACATCGATAAGAAAAGTAATGCTTGACTCTAGACTTTAGGGATCCCTTACCAAGAAAAGTAGAGCAGTGTAGAATCGGGTTAGGGCTTTTAAGTCACTAAGCGAATAACATAACTTTTCAAAAGAATACGTAACCCTTAACAAATTTATTTTATGTTAAACAATGGATTGTGAATAGGGTTCGTCGAAACCTAATATTTTTTATGATGCAAGAGAGTGAAACACTTGTTAAGTACCGGTGAAGGCTTCGGATTTTATGTAAAGACATGGCCCGAGGTGCCATGTAGGACTTAGGATGTATGGACATACTTGAGGTCATAGTTGAGTCCTCACTGGAGAAATAGTTATCAGGACATTTTGATCCAAACACATGGACTCGTGTTCTCTGACGTAAAGTTTGCTTATCCCATTGAACGAAAGGAAGGAGCCAATGTAGAAGCTGAGATGATATTCCTAGTATAGGATGGCCCGAGGATGGCTGCACCCAGTTTCCAACACTAGCATCAGCTCGGCCATGGTTATGTCTTTGTACGTGACCTAACGGCTGACCACCCTAGAGTAGTTCAATTAGATGAGCAAAATGGAGTTCCTCCATCAATTGCTCCTACTAACATCTACTTTCCCTATGTGGAGTATTCAAGGAGCGGAGAGGAGATTTTTGTAATAGACTTTTGTAGATAATCATTTGTCTTTATTTTTCAGTTTATTTTACAGATAGAAGTTTATAATGCAAATTCCTATATGAATTGCATTCGTTTGTAATATTCTTTTAGTATAGAATTCAATGAATCCACATGTTTACTTAATTAATTTACATCAAAGAAGTAAATTTTAGTTAAATTACTCGATATTACTTATCTATAAGCCTAGTGGTAATGAATAATGGAAGGAGCCTTATATGTCTTATGAAAGGCCTACGATCAATAAGGGGTTGATTGCAAATCATTATACGGTATACGGCGATCTACTATGATAACAATACTGTTGAGTCATGATAGGTTTTAGTGATATCAAAGCCTTAGGTTTAAAACATAAATAAGAAAAGTAACACCTAACCCTAGACGTTAGAGATCTCCTACTAAGTAAGGCAGAGTGGTGTAGAATTGGGTTAGGGCTTTTAAGTCACTAAGTGAATAACATAACTTTTCGAAAGAATATGACCCTTAACAATTCTTTTTTTTATGTTGCCTAGTGACGAGAGACTCACTTAAACAGCCAAGTAGTTTTCTCTTGGTATACCTCCATCTGGCTCGTCTTGACCCCTTTAGTGCCACAACATTTTTACCCTCTCTACCTATTATGCTCAGAGAATATTCATACGGGACCAACATTGTACTACCAGCTATTTACCTCATCTGACATTTAACTACTTTTCCATTTTTGGTTTTTTGTCCTTTTCACTTTTTTCGTGTATATTAGGAATCCCCCTTTTTGTAAATACTTTCTTATAATTTCTTTATTTGTAATGCTACCTTAGGGACTTAATATAAATAGTCCTTTTCTCTTGTAAACCGAGGATAACTTACATCTTAATATTAAATACTCTGTTCTTATGAGACAATCCTCTACAAGTCCATATCTCCTTACCCTCTTATCTAATCTTACCGAGTAGCTCAAGATTAATGGCAGGTAAGCCTTGACATCAACTTGTGCATCATATCAAGTGAGGTGTCAAGTCATGTTGTGTTTGTTGGTAAGTCACATCATCCGAGCAACTTTACGCCAGCTGCTTTTGTTTGATTGTAGACTATTTCCCTCTAATTTACTTCGATATCTCAAAGGACCCATTTCAATTCAATTCTGCCTCTATAAATCCTAATGATAACTAAGCTCTTAAGCACACCACAATTCCATGCCATAAAGGAAGCCTAATGGCTAGTTCTCACAAGGCTAGAAAAGGAGGCCATGCCTTATCTTTCATCCATTAATCACTTTGTCTTACAAATTACTATTCACCCCGTAATGCTTACATCATCTGGTCTTGTCAAATGTTAGTATTTATACAAGCTACAAGACAACAAATCAAGCTTCTTAAACATACTTCCTAACCCCCATACAATCAACCACTCTCTCTCTCATATCCCTCACTTTCACTTTCAATTTAACTCCCATTTCTCTCACTTTAAAATCAACCCAAAAGAGGAAACACAAAACCCCTATAAAATCAACATTGCCGCCACTTTCAAAGCTCCCAAACTCATGGCATCAAAATCCACTTTGTGTATTCCATTTATCAACTTCCATAATCACTTTTAAGATCCTTAGAGTAGTCTTTAAACCCTACTTCAAAGGAGCAAAACTCAAGTTTCCAAAAAGGTTAAAAGAAGGAGAAAGTAAAATAAGAAGCTTAAGTAGAAACTTAGTGTACAACCACCATACTTTTGCTTTATGGATGAGTAGGTGTTTCTTTATGTTACTATCTTAATATTTCATGTTAGGAGACCATGTTTTCTTGAGGATATTAGTATAATCGTAAGTTGATGAAATATCAACGACCACCCTAAGAAGCAAACTTACGAAACCCTTACATGAAAGTTGAAAATGAGATGTGAAGTTAATGTTATGTAGAGATACTTATTTAACACTTAAAATGAAAGATTTTTAGCCAAGAAAATCAAGAAATGAGCACTTGAATGAAGAGATAGCATGCTGGATGTGAGGAGTTATAGGTCATTTGGATGTTATTTTCACTTCTATTAAGTTAAATATGCTCAAATCTAGACTTAGGTAAAGGAAAATCCATTACATGGAGCTTTTATGAAGAAAGCAACTTTATAAGACATGAACTATGATATGGAAGCCGTGATAAGTATGAGGTCTACTATTTTCATGTAAAGTGTGAGCTAAGTAATCATCTTACGAAAGAAAAGTTAAGTCAAGATTTGAATATAAGTGGCCTAGGTTCATGATCTAACTCTTAAACTTGAGAAAATGAGGAAACAAGTTGAAAAACTAAGCAAGAACCCTTGGATTCACCATGACCAAATCTAGAGCTATGTTGAAAGATACTTAAAAATATGATAAAAATAAGTAAACAAAGTAAAAAGATCAACCAAGGTAAGTACGATAAATGTATACTCAAAATCGAGCCTAAAACTTCCAAAACGGGCTGCAAACTCCAAGTTAAACCCTCATTAAATTTCTGACCAGCAACTTACCCCAACAATAATAGTTGTTTTAAGACTCTCAAGAAGCACTCAAGACACATCCTAAGCCCAAGAAAGTGATTATCCTTGACAAACTCATTTGACAACTTAAGCCCACTTAAAAGGCCAAAAAGTTATTGTTAGCCTTAGGAGTGTAAATCAAAGTTAGAAATCTGACCATAAAGAGTATTTTAAGCCTAGAATGAGATCCTAACCCCAAGCCCAAAGGACTTCCCAAGTTATCAAAAGCTCAATAACCAAACAAAGCCCAAAAGCACTCCAAATAATGAGGATTGCTACTGTTCTGACCTATAGGTAGATTTGCGTGCCTCATGTTGAAAATTTAGCCTCATCACGTTAAAGTACACTCGAAAACAATGAAGATTGACTATAAGATTATAAAAATTGGATTTAAAACGAGAAAGTTATACACAATTGAACTTTTAAGTAAAACCGGGAAAAATACGAAACCCAATCAAAAGTATAACTTAAAGGGTTTTAGCTTAGTTTTCCAAATTCTATTTTGAATCCTTATAGTATTATATAACAATGGAAATTGTTTGTGATAATTTATATGTACGATTATATGGAATGAAATTGTCTGATCACCATAAAAAATCGGATTAATCACTTATATGATTAAGAAATTAAATGAATCATGTATTCCATATAATTACATTTGGATAACATTGGCTGCCGCTTAACGTAGAAGATGGGAAGGGACTTACAAGAGGAGGGCCTCCTATAGGATTGGGCACTAGCTATGTCATTATTTTATTGAGTCTTTGTCCTAAGCTGACAGGCTTATTAGTTACTAGGCGTCGGGAGACACCAACCGTCGACGAGGGGCCGTGTCTTGTGGCTTCTACTTAGGGTGTGTGTTTATAGATTGCAAAGACCACCACACTGCTAAATTTAGGATTTTGATAATATGATTTGTTGTTCAAGAAAGAAAGTATATATATATATATGGTTTTGTTTTGACTTAAGCACAATAGTGCAAATGAAATAAAACCCAAGGTCTAGAACCCAGATTTTGATTTGGGTTGGTTAATTATCTCCAAACCCCAACTATAAGGGGCGTAATTTTGAGTTGTATATAGTTCCTAAGCCACTACATGTATTGTTTCGCATACTGATTAATCATGCATTCATATGTTTGTACATTAAATAAACTTTTGTCATGCGGTATTAATGAGGGGATTTATCTCACTAAGCGTAAGCTTACACCCCAACAGTTCTTTTTCTTGCAGATTGATCGATAGTTAGGATAGGGATAGGAACCGAGTGCAGAGTGCTACCATTGAATAAGTATGATGAAAAGCTTGTGTAGTTAATTTGGGATGCTTTGGCAAACGACTAATATCTCAATTAAGTTTAGTATCTTTAGTAAGTTTAGAATTTTCTGGAATTGTCTATCTTCTTTCACCATTTTGGTAAGGGATACCGATTTTCTGTAGTTTTGAGGAACTGTATAAAAATGGATATTCATAATTATTTATGTTATATAATGAGTTAATGAACTAAAATTGAAGACCCTAGCGATTAACTATTTAGAGTCTTGCAATCTCTGACTTACAAAGCAATTTCCTTATCATGGGTACACATATGATATGAAAATTCTAGGCAACACTACTAGGCCCTCCCTAAGGTCGTTCTAGTTTGTACCATCAATAGGTACTTGCACATTTCTTCTTCCTTTGCTGCATAACTTCTTGTGACTGGATTCACCACCAATTATGAATTAGAGAAAACTTCAAGTTTCTCAGCACCAATTTCTTTTATCAGTTTAAGTCCACCTATCAAAGCCTCATATTCCACCTCGTTATTGTTGGCTAGGAATCTAAATTTCAAAGCATAATTAACCTTAATATTGTGGAGTCCTTATAAAATAAGGCCCACATCAATTCCCCCTCTAGTGGAAGAACCATCCATATAAAGATATCATAGGGGTTTCTCGATAATCTCTACGTTATCTTCCTCACTAGTGAACTCGACCAAAAAATCTGCCAACACTTAAGCTTTTAATGTTGTTTTAGGTTTATATTGTACACTATAGGCATTTAGCTTCAAGGCATAGTTGATCATCCTCTTGGAAGAGTCTGGCCATTGTAATGCCTTCTACAATGGTTGATCAATGAGGACTATGATTTGGTGAGCCTCAAAATATGGTTTCAATTTCCTTACCGAAAGAACCATTGCTAATACAAACTTCTCAATTTTCACGTACCGATGCTCCGGTCCTTGTAAAGCTTGACTCGCATAATAAACTGGTTGATGCTCCTTACCATTAATTCAGACCAATACAAAAGAAAGCGCTCGGCAGATAACTGATGAGTATAAATATAAATTCTCTCCTGAGATAGGGTTCAAAAGTATCAGAGGTGACGCGAGGAATTCTTTAAGTTCATTAAATGCCCTCTCACAATCATCTGTCCATTTGAACTCTCTTGGATTCTTTAAAATTTTAAAGAATTTTGTACACCTATCTATGCTTCTTGACACAAACCAGTTAAGGGCAACTATTCACCTAATGAGTTCTTATACCTCCTTGACAGTACGAGGAGATTTTATGTTTATCATCGCATCAATCTTTCTCAGGTTGGCTTCAATGCCGTACTGTGTGACCATGTACCCTAAAATTTTTCCTAAAGTTAAGCCAAAGACGCACTTTTGTAGATTGAGCTTCATGTTATATCTCCTCAGAGTATCAAATGTTTCCTCAAGATTAGTAAGATGTTGATCCTCTATCACACTTTTCACAATCACATCGTTGACATATACTTCGACATTTCTATGGATCTGGGGTTTAAACATCATGGTGACAAGCCTCTAGTAAGTTACGCCAACATTTTTCTACCCAAAGGGCATCACCATATAACAATATGTTTATAAATTGGTGACAAATGACATGTGAACTTCATCTCCCTTATCCATTTTGATTTGGTTATAACTTGAGAAAGCATCCATAAAAGAAAGCAACACATGTCTAGTGGTTGAATCGACCATTTGATCATTTCTCGATAGCGGAAAGCAATCCTTAGGACAGGCCTTATTAAGATCCACGAAGTCTATGCACATATACCATTTACCATTAAACTTCTTTACTAGCACATAGTTAGCTAGCCATGTCGGATAAGGCTCTCCCCGAGTGAATCCCACCTTCAAGATTTTCTGAACTTCTTCTTCTATGGCCACTTGCCTCACGAGGGAAAAATGCCTTTTCTTTTGTTGAATTAATTTCACACTTGAATCAATCTCGAGCCTGTGTAGCCTAACATCTCTAGGGATACTCGGCATGTTAGAAAGGCACCATGCAAATACATCAATATTGTCTTATAAGAAGTTGATTAAATTTTGGCAAACGTGTATCGGTAAGGGTTTCCCTATCTTAGTTGTTTTTCCAAGATCACCTCCCAAAGAAATTTCCTCTATTTCATTTTTAGCATTGTCTATGCCCACAAACTTTCCTTCTAGACAAGTTTCCACTTGAAAAATTTCCTCTCACCTCAAGGCCCTTGTGTACAAAGACCTTGCCAACTGTTGATCCCCTTTACATACACCGATTCCCGTAAGAGTGGGGAATTTGGCTTTGAGATGAGTGGTGGAAGGGACAATGCCAAATAAGTGTTGACATGGCCGTCCCATGATCATGTTATATGAGAACCAACATTTGACAATAAGGAAGTCTACTTTATCTTTTAAGACATGCTCGTCATCTCCAATCTGAATTAGTAAAGAAATTACTCCAGTTACCTAAACAGGTTGATTGTTGAAGGCGTACAAATCATAATTGTAAGATCCTAACTATGCTTTGATCTTTGGTCTCATCTAGTCAAAAGTGTGCTAAAAAATAATGTCTCCCGAATTTCTAGTGTCAATGAGAATTTTCTTGACCTCAAAGTTAACAATTCTTGTACTAACCATAAGTACAACATCATGCGACCTTTGGGTGCCTTTAAAATCTTCCTATGTAAAAGAAATTGTATTATCGATCTTGACCTTCTTGCCTTGGATATTGCAAAATAATTTATGGCATAATCAAACTCAAAGAGCTTAACCGGCCTATAGCAAAAGGTCTACCAACAATGATTACCCCATTAGGTGCCCTATCGGTATGCTCATCTCTTGCATCTCTCTTGGCACTAGTTGGTCAAGTATCATTCTCCTAGTCTTCACTTCTCCTCTAAGATGGCTACTCAATATTCTTGACATCATGCGCTAGAAATTTTCGCAAGTGCCCACATTGAATTACATCCTCAATCGCGTTCTTGCATTTGTCTATGTTATGACCTTTGTCACGACAGAAATCATAGTATTTGTTGGAATGTCACCTTGAAGGGTTTCCTCTCATCCTTTCTGGTTACTGCAAGACGCCTCTTTGACCTTGTACCTCCATTAATATGTCCAAAATTGGACGATTGACTGGTGTGTGGGACAAATATGTTGGAATTTGAGGTATCTTTCTCTCGGCATTACGATTTTCATCGCCATCCATCCCAAGTCGATCTTTTTCACTTCTTCTCTCGTCATTTTTCCTATCTCCTCTATTTTAATCAGCTTTTTGTCAAACCTTTATGTTGTCTTCTTGTTAGATGTAGGTCGTGGCTTTGGCTTTGAACTCAACAAAAGTTCTTAACTTATTCTTGGTGAGAGACTTAAAAAGGTCTCCATGGGGCTTAACTCCAGCAATGATAGTGCTGAGGGCTACATTTATGTCCAATTCTGGAATTTGGACCACCTTAGCCATAAACCTAGCCAATTAATCTCTAATAGACTCATCTAACCTCTACTTTATTATGTTAAGGACTAAAGAATCCTTAATAGGGAGCTTCTTTGCAAGGAAGTGCTGAAGGAACACTTCTGCAAGTTCTTCAAAACACAAAATAGTGTTCAACTTCAGGTGTTTGAACCATATACTTGCCACATTCCTCAATGTTGAGAGAAAAGCTTAGCAGGCCATGACATCACTTAAGCCATGCAACCTAGCCAAAGTATAGTAATACTTTATATGATTTTCAGGATCTTTCATCTATCATAAGTTTCAAATTGCAGTAACTTGATGTGCCGTGTTATAACTGATTTGCTTAAACTATATATATAAAAATAAATCATAAATACTCTAGTAAGTATACTGGGTCGGAATCAAGTAATATAGAGAAAGTAAGGTTGTCGATCCCTCGAGGATTAAGAAATTACTAATCCTATATAAGTTCTTATCAATATTCAGGCAATCAAAATTAAATTAATTAATCTAAAATTATTGAATAGAAAATAACTATGAAAAATCTAAAATTAAGCAATCAATTAAGAACTGTGGGAAAATAGAATCCACCCTAAATTACGCAAATTAAATTGTTATCATATTATATAGATTAATAGCTATATGGTCATTCAAGCAAAATTATTATACCTTAAAACTTAAGGATTTAAACCCTAATTAATTAATTAGCTTCCGTATCTTCCAATTAACAGTAGACTCTAAATTATAATCATATGTCTCCCAATACTATGATTATCTAATGTCCTAAATCAATTATCCCTAATGTCTTAGTGAATAATTAATCACCGAACATCGCATTACTCTCTAGATAATTTCTAATTAATTCAATTAACTCTACTTCTACATTGATTAATCAAATCAACTAAGAACTTCTTGTGCACTGATGATGGATATAATACACCAACACCTTATACGAGCTCGGGTCACACTTGATATGACACACAAATATGGCCAAAGGTCACTTGCCACTAGTCTATGCTCAAATGGGCTAGATAAGAGTAGCTAAAGAGTAAACAAAAAGGACACTTAGCTTAGGAGAGAGTAAAAAAGTTTAGTGTATTCTTCTATGTATTGATGATATGGCTATTACACTTTTTCGAGTATTTATAGTACCCTATTAGAGTAAGTCCTAAGTTATAGAAATTACAAAAAAATGGATCCTTATTTGCTAAGCAAAAAGGAGAATAATTTATACGGAAAGTATGAAAACGAGTGCAAAGAACGTCCTCTATCAGAAAGGACAATGTGGATGTTAGAAAGGACAATGCATGTGTGTTTTACTTAGTCTGCGATTCTGATAATATTGTGAGCTAAGTAGGGGTAGTGCTTTGATCAGGTCTATTTGGCATCAGCAGTTCGGTACCTTGACAATTGGGCTGGATAAGGGTTGGCTCAAAGGTAACTTACATTCGGGTTAACCTTGACTAGTTGGCTCTTCACAATTGTCAACTCGACCTTGGCACTATAGAGATGGTTGTTTTCTTGATTTGGTGCTTAGACTGGGTATTGCGGAGGGGTCAGCTCCACGTGTCGAGTAATCACCTCATTAGCTTCTTAGAGGGTATGGAGAGCAAAGTAGCTTAGTAGTTCGAATAGGGATAAATACTGCTCTTTAATGTTTAACTCACCTTGGACAACTCGTTGAACCATCTGAGAAAGCCCTCGGGCTTGGGAGTGAGTGATCAATCCATGATCCCTATCATCCCCTCTAGGTTATTTGAGATTTAGGATCAGATCTAGTTCAACTTTAGGTTGCTTATCTTCAGGAGTGTAAGGTTAGAGATCAGCAATGTTAAAGGAGTCCAACACTCCATATCCTTCAGGTAATTCAATCTTATAAGTATTAGGATTGATCTTTTCAAGCACTTTGAAAGGTCCATCAGCTTTGGGAAACAACTTGTTCTTCCTCAAGTTTGGGAATTGCTCCTTGCTGAGATGTATCCAAACCAAATCACCTGGTTGAAATTTCCTCTTTCTCCATCCTTAGCTTCACTTCTCGAGCTTAGTATTAGCTCGGCTCAATTGCTTTACAACCTTCTAGTGCATAGCTCTAATGGCCTCAACTCTTTCTACAACTGGTTGGTCATCATCAAGCCTTGGTTAGGATGATTGGTCCATCGAGAGGTTGGGGTTAAATCCATAGGCAACCTCAAATGGAAATATACTAGTTATATTGTAAGCGGTCATGTTGTAGGTGAATTCCATGATTGGAAGACACAGATCCCAATCAGCCATGTTTCATCCAGTAGTAACCCGTAGCAGAGTTCCCATAGTTTAGTTGACAACTTCCATTTGTCCATCCGTCCATGGATGGCAAGACGTATTGTACAGTAGCTTAGTTCCCATTCACCTCCAAAGTGTCATCCAAAAGTGGCTCATGAACTTAGGGTCTCAATTCAAAACAATGGTTCTGGGCATGCCGTGAAGCTTGATCACTTCCTACAAGAAAAGAAAAGAGATAGCCGAAGCGTCATTAGTTTTAGAGCAGGGCACGAAATGTACCATCTTGCTAAATTGATCCATAATCACCATGATGTGTCTTTAGGGTCATACACATAGAGAAGCACCACAACGAACAAATCGAAAAGGAAACAGAGAAGAAACTAGCAAAACCCAAGTAGCTATCGAATGAATATAACTCACCACTTGATCTTATTCGGCTTACAATTCATTGGATATGACACACTGATCCAAACTGAAGGGTCACTAACCACTACTCCTTGCTAAAGGGCATAGATAAGAGTTAAGAGATAATGAGAACACTAAGGTTACTCTAATGAATAACTCCGTATATTTGCTGGATACTCTACATACAAGGAAAGTGGAGGTTTATATACCCTTCACTAGGGTTACTTTACATGTATGAAAAGGCAAAAGGGGTACTCTACACTAGGTTACCTAAGACATACTAAAAGGGGGTAGAAGAGACAAAGAATATATAGTATGGAAAAGAAAGAATCATTCTAGAACATTGTATTAGAAGATATGTGTCGCTTGGTGGCTGAACATTTGGGATATGATACAATGTAAGCGAAAGTAGGAATGCATTACAGTTAGGGCCCAAGCTGATCTGGATCAGGTCGGGAGCTAATCAACCTAGTAAAGAGGTTAGTTATCTTGAAGTTAGACGCCAATAGATCAGGTCAATAGCTTAGCTCAACTAATTCTGGGCTGTTTTCTAGATTAAGACTGCAATGTTGGGTAGGAGCATGTTAAACACACATGAGGATTTAAGAGATAGGTTGGTAGGTGACCAAATCAGGATAGGAGTCCCTATCTCAGCTATAGCTTAAAGCTAGTATTTTCTGTACGAACCCTTGAAGTCCTCTAGCTTGGCTTCTTATGATTTGTCCAGGGGGTTGATTCCTATCATCTACCTGAAGGTCAAAAAGATTTATCCTCAAATCTGAAGTGGTTTCTACTTGTTCTTCTAAGGCACTCGCAAGGTCTTCTGTTGGTTGATGGGGAATCAGATTGAACACATTGAAGGTAGAGAAGACACCATAGTCATCAGGCAACTCAATCTGGTTGGCATTGTAGCTGATTTTCTTTAAGGCCTTGAATAGACTATCAGCTTGGGGAGATAGTTTGTTCTATCTCAAGTGCGGGAATCATTCTCGGTTGAGATGTATCCATACTAGGTCTTTGGTTTACTTAAACTATATATATATATATATATATATATATATGTATATAATTAAATTGCGAATACTCCAACAAGTATACTAGGTTAGAATCAAGTAATATAAAGAAAGTAAGGTTATTGATCCCTCAAAGACTAAGAAATTACTAATCCTATACTAATTCTTATCAATATTCAAGCAATCAAAATTAAATTAATTAATCTAATAATTACTCTAAAACTATTGAAAAGAAAATAACAACGAAAAATCTAAAATTGAGCAATCAATTGAGAATTGTGGGAAAACAAAATCTACCATAGATTATGCCAATCAAATTGTTATCATGTTATATAGATTAATAGCTATATTGTCATTCAAGTGAAATTATTATACCTTAAAACTTAAGAATTTAAACTCCAAATTAATTAGTCGGCTTCTGCATCTTCCAATTAATAGTAGACTCTAAATTACAATCATATATCTCCAGATACTATGATTGTCTAATGTCTTAAATAAATTATCCCTAATGTCTTAATGAATAATTAATCACCAAACATCGCATTACTCTCTAGATAATTTCTAATTAATTCAATTAACTCTACTTCTACATTGATTAATCAAATCAACTAAAAATTTCTAACAAACCCTATATCAACTCCCGTAACATTAGGGTTTCTAACAATTATAATCAATCGAACAATTATAATTGAAATTATAGAAATTGCAATCATGAATCATCACTCTTAATCCTATAATATAAACACAATCATCATCTAAGCTATCTAGGGTTTCATCAATTCCCACAAATAAATTTAGCTAGCCATGGATTTGGAAACAAAAACACAAAAACTAATTGAAATTGTTAGGAAATTCATAATTGAAAGCATAAGTAATTTACAGAATTGCATAAGAATAATTGAAATAGATGTCACCAATTCTATATTGAAAAAGATAATCTTCAATTGCAACTTCAAATTGGTCTCCACAACAAAAGCAAATTCTTCTTAATGATCCAAGTGATTCTCCTAAAGAATTCTTCAAAAACTAACTAAAGACTACCCTATGCCTCTCTAAGTCTAAGGAAAGTATGTGTTAAAAGTCCCTCAAATGATGAAATATAAGCTATTTATAAGAAAAATTAAGGTTGACTCATGTGATGCTCTTTCTTCATGAAGGCTGGCAGTGTTAGTGCAAAGCTGGCTGTTAGGCTAGTGGCACAGACGTTAAGGGCCATCGGTGTAAGTTATAGGCCGGCTGCCTTCATTTCCAACTTGTACATATTGATTCGGACTATGTTCCTTTATGTAAAGCTCTTCTAAATCATTCGTAATTCTACTCTTGAATCCTTTAATTCCTTAAATGTCCAAATGAAAATAATTAAGTACCATTTCTTAATTATTTCCATAAAATCAATAATAGTTCTATCTTAATTTGCACTTTAAAACATGAAAAATAAGCCTTTATTAGTCTCTTAGATGGAAAGAAATAATTCAACAACCTTGGCTACCAATCTCTTATTGTCTTGGATTGAACTTAGCGATCTTCCTCGTGCTAGACTGGTGTAGCTCATGTAATTCGTAGGCTCAATCCACTCCGGATTGACTCTCTTCAGTAGCTACTGGGATGCCAATCATATCTAGGGGAATGGTAAGGTTAAGGCCATAAACAACCTCGAATGGGATCTTCTTAGTAATGCTATGGATGGTCCAGTTGTATACGAACTCTACAACTAGTATGCACAAATCCCAATCCCTCAAGTTCATTCCCATATTAGCTCTAAGCAGATTGCCTAATGTCCTGTTTACCACTTCAATCTGGCCATTAGTCTGAAGGTAGCTACCAGAGCTGAGTAAGAGTTTGGTTCTAAGTTTTCTCCAAAGGGTCTTCTAAAAATAGCTCAATAATTTTGTGTCCCAATCTAAGACTATACTTTTTGGCACTCCATATAGTCGAACAATCTCCTACAAAAACATATTAGTAATATATAGAGCATTGTTAATTTGATGGCATGGAACGAAGTGTGCCATCTTACTAAAATGATCCACTACAGAGGGTCTTCTAAAAATAGCTCAATAATTTTGTGTCCCAATCAAAGACTATACTTTTTAGCACTCCGTATAGCCGAACAATCTCGTACAAAAACAAATTAGTAATATATAGAGCATTGTTAATTTGATGGCATGGAATGAAGTGTGCCATCTTGCTAAAATGATCCACTACAACAAAAATGGAATCTTTCCCTCAAGATGTCCGGGGCAACCTTAGAACAAGGTCCATGCTGAGGTCAGCCTAAGGTATGGTTGGTGTCAACATAGGCATATACTCTCCATAGGGTTCTCTCTTCCCCTTAGCAAGCTAATAGACTTCATAACTACCAACTGCCTTATGGACATCCTTGGCCAAACCTGGCCAGCAGAAGTTCTCCTTCAATATGTCTTGACCTCCCTGAAATGTCTTGATAACCCTCCACTATGAGCTTCCTTGACCAATAGCTCACACATAGAACAGTTTGGTATGCACAGCCTTCAATCCTTGAATAGGTAGCCATCCGTAAGATAATATCCCTTAACAGAAATTCCATCTCTATACTATTCTATGATGGGGCTGAAATGAGGGTCATGAGCATACTGCTTGATAATGAGTGAAAATCCTAATAATTTAGTTTTCAAAGCGGTCAACAAGGTTTATCGTCATGACAGAGCATCAACAACCACATTTACACTTTTCCTCTTATGTCAAATGACATACGAGAAACCCTCTATGAATTCTAACCACTTAGCTTGCCTCTTCAAGAGCTTATTCTAACTCCCAAAATGCTTCAATGATTTGTAGTCAATGTAAATAACAAACTCTCGTGGTAGTAGGTAATGTTTCCAAACAATAAGGGCTCAATAAAGAGAATACAACTCTTTGTCATACACAGAATAGTTCAAGGCAGGACCACCAAGCTTCTCACTGTAGTAGGCAATGAGTCATCACTCTTGCATTAAGACAGCACCAATTCCAATTCTCGATGCATCACATTCTAATTTGAAGAGTTTGTCAAAATCAGGCAGCAATAGGACAAGTGCCGAGGTGAGTTTTTCCTTGATTTCTCTAAACCTCTATTCAGCTCAATCGTTCCACCTGAATCCTTCACTCTTCTTTGTCAACTTAGTAAATGGGCTGGCTATTATACTGAAGTCCTTAATAAATCACCTATAGAATGAAGTTAAACTATGGAAACTTCGGACTTCAATGACATTCTTTGATGTTGGCCATTCTAGAATAGCTTAGATCCTCTCCTCATCTGCTCGGATTCCTTCCCATAACACTTTAAATCTTATAAAAATCACCTCACTCTGGAAGAACGTACACTTCTTCATATTCCCATACAACTTTTTAACTCTTAAAAGGTCAAATACTTAACGAAGATGTTGAACATGATCGTTCAGGTTGGTACTATATATTAATATGTCATCAAAGTACACGACCACATACCTTCCAAGTAAAGGGCGCATCACATGGTTCATTAATCTTATGAATGTACTCAGCACATTCGTAAGTCCGAATAGCATAACCAACCATTTGTAGAGTTCATGCCTAGTCTTAAAGGCAGTCTTCCATTCATCGCCTGACCTCATGTGGATTTAGTGGTAGCCACTCCATAGATCAATCTTTGAAAATATCTTTACACCATGAAGCTCATCCAACATACCATCGAGTCTTGGTATTAGGTATCTATACTTGACAGTAATTCGGTTGATCACTCGACTGTCGATGTACTTGTGCTACAAACCATCTTTCTTCGAAACAAGCAAAGCTGGTATAACATAAGGGCTCATGCTCTCCTTTACATATCCTCACTCAATGAGTTCGTCCACCTACCTTTTCAACTTAGTAGCCTGCTTAGGGTTCACCCTATATGCAGGTCAGTTAGGTAGGGTGACACCTGGCTGTAGATCAATACAGTACTTTATGCGTCAAACTGGTGGCAATCCTCTAAGTAGTTCTTCCGAAAATAGGTCGAAAAACTCACTTAACAAGCATCAGATTTCTTTTGGGACTTCCTGCAATTCCTTCATCTCCATCAATCGTCTAACCAACAAGAACATCGATTCATTAGTCTTCTCAATAGCATCACAAGGGCCTTTTTCTTGCTAGCTTGAGTGAGCTAATTATGGGTTTCATTTACTTGTGACGGGGTTAGGGGTTGCAACACTATCCTCCTTCCATCCTTAACAAAGGCATAAGTGTTCTTATACCTGTCGTATGTAACACGTCGATCGAATAACCAAGGTCGTTTAAGCAACAGATGTGAAGCTCCCATGGGGATGACATCGTACACTACTTCATTCCTATATACATTTCCGACATTGAATGGTACGGTCACTTGTTTAGTTATGTGTAAAGCACCCTTATCATGAAGCCAATGTAGCTTTCAAGGTCAGGGATGCCTTAAGGTCGGTAGATCTAACCTCTACACAAATGATTGCATAACTACATTAGTAAAACTTCCTCCATCCACTATGATTGTGCATAATTAACCTTTGACTGTAAACTTGGTATGAAACAAATTCTCTCACTGGTCCTCCTTAGGGTTTGGCAAGGAACTCAAGACTCATCTCAATACTAGGGTCATCACTTCTCTCTGGTTGGCATAGATATAGGTCTCCTCTTCTTCTTCTACTTTAGGTTCTCCAACATTCTTTTCTTCCTCATGGTCACTCTCGTTGGTACTATCTACCACGTCTCCTCGGAGTATCATGACATGCCGATTCAAACATTTAACAGCCATGTGTCTGAAGCTTAAGCATTTAAAACACTTCACCTCACTAGTCTTCTGTCTAAATGGCTAGCCTTTATCATAGGTTCTCGAGGTTGGCTTAGCCTCGAGTCGGCTCAATTGTTCGGCTCAGCCATGTTAATCTGCTTAGCATTCATCAAGTCGGTCATTCCTTTCCTCACCTCGGTATGGCTTCCTCAACTCGGATAAAATAGGTCAGTGCACTACGGGAGCTCGAGAGAATGTTTGACTAAGTTGGCTTGGAACATTTCCCCTCTACTTTTCAACCCTCTATGCAATTTTGATTGCCTCTTCTAAGGTATAAAACCTCTGTACTTCAACGATATTGTGAATCTCATACTTGAGTCCAAAAATGAATCTTGATACTATACGGGTTTCTGGTTCTTCCACGTTGGCTCAGATCATCAACATCTAGAACTCCCTGACATAGTCATCAATAGATCAGCTTCTTTGGTGAAGCTCTTACAATTTTGTAAACATATCTTGTAGGTACATCTCGGGCACAAATCTACCCCTCAATAACCTCTTCATCTCATCCCAAGTTCTGATACCTTGTCTTCCATCCTTTACTTGGGCTGCATTCAGATTTTTCAACTACATTGTTGCATACCCAGTAAACTCCAATGTAGTAAGTCATACCTTGACAGTATCCATATATTCGTAATAGTCAAACACCTTCTCGACCTTTTCTTCCCCTTCTAAGTATTCATCGACATCTCCACTTCCATTAAAGGGCAGGATTTGGACCTTGACATTCTCTAGCCCTCAAGAAGCTCGGCATCCTAGTCCTAATAATAGGTAATAGTCAGCTTCCTCTCCTTCCTCGCCAAATTCTTTAAGATCCAGTTCTTCACCTTCTTCTTCAATCTCCTCCAACTCCAATCTTCGTGTAGCAGCTTGGCCCACTACTCCTCTAACTCGCTGTGGTCGAACTGGGCAATTGGTTCAATTGCCTTAGCTATTGGTCCTCTCAAGGGCATTCTCTTATAGGTTAGGCAGCTGTACATTTTGGGGTTGTTGCTTATTTATTTGCATTGCTATGACTAGACTCTCAACAAGGTTTATGAGCCTATCAAGTCTATCATCAATGGACCCTAGGGTGTTACTACCATTATGACTACGACCAAGTTGAGCACCACTACCTTAGTCACTGATAACTCCCTGAACACTTGAATCTAACATAGTGTAAAACTTTTTCGGACAAATTAACAAACTACTAATAACCTTAATATCCAATAGTCATTAAACAAAGTAGAAATGAACTCGATCTATTTTCATGATGAAAAACAGAGTAAGAATGAAACCACAATTGCCATCACACCAACACACTACAATACCTATAGAAGGAATACAACATCCACTAACAGTAAAACGAACAAAAACTTCACTACAATTTCACACACTCCCTTGCTAAACCATACTCTATTACAAGTGAAGCTTATATGTCTCCGAGGTCATACACACGGAAAAGCACCACAACAAACTAATTGAAAAGGAAACGGATAAGAAACTAGCAAAACTTGGGCAGCTACCGAATGGATATGACTCAACTCTCGATCCTACTCGGCTTATAATTCATCGAATATGACACACCGATCCAAACTAAAGGGTCACTCGCCACTACTCCTTGCTAAAGAGAATAGATAAGAGTTAAGAGATAACGAGAACATTAAGGTTACTCAAATGAATAACTCCGTATATTAGTTGGATACTCTACATACAACGAAAGTGGGGGTTTATATACCCTTCACTAGGGTTGCTTTACATGTATGAAAAGGCAAAAGGGGTATTCTACACTAGGTTACCTAAGACATATTAAAAGGGGGTAAAAGAGATAAAGAATATACAATACAGAAGAAAAGGAATCATTCTAGAACAATGTGTTAGAAGACACGTATCGCTTGGTGGCTGGACATTTAGGATATGGTACAACATAGGCGAAAGCAGGAATGCGTTACAGTCAGGAGCCAACCTGATCTGGATCAAGTCAGGAGCTAATCAACTTAGCAAAAAGGTCAGCTATCTTGAAGTTAGATGCTAGCGGATCAGGTTATTAGCTCAACTTAGTTAGTTCTGGGTTATCTTTTGGATTTTAACTTCACTATTAAGCAGGAGCATGTTAGCCACACGTAAGGATCTAAAAGATAAGTCGGTAGGTGGTTAGATCAGGATAGCAATCCTTATCTCGACTATGGTTTAGAGTTAGTATTTTCCGTGCGAGCCCTTGAAGTCCTCTAGCTTGACTTCTTGTGATCGGTCCAAGGGGTTGATTCCTATCATGCCATGATGTAGTCCTTCCCTCAGGATGTCCTTGGCAATCCTAACATGAAGTCCATACTTAGCTTGGATCATGGTTTGGTTGGGACAGGCAAGGGTAAGTAATGTCCTTGCTTAGCTTAGCTCTTTTCCTTCCTGCAGGTTGCATGCCTTTCCAGCACGGACTGCACGTCTCTCATCATTCTTGGACAAAAGAATCTCGCAAACAGTACTTCAAGGGTTCAATACTGGCCAAAATGTCTTGTTAATCCTCCTCCATGCGCCTTGCACACCAGTAATTCTCTCATGGAACAGGTTAAGATACATAACCTTCTCTTCCTGAATAGGTATTTGTCTTCCCTATGATAGTCATCCAATGTTCGTCCTTGCTCACATTGGGCATAGATAGGCCTAAAGTGTAGGTCTTCACCATATAATTCCTTTATGGTTGAAAAACCAAGTAGCCTTGTTTGGAACTCGGTCAAGAGGGTATGTCGTTTCAATAAGGCATCGACCACTACATTGTTTCTTCCATTCTTGTATTTTACGACATAAGAAAATCCCTCCATGAACTCGACTCATTTGGCTTGTCTCTGAGACAACTTCGATTAGCTCTTTAAATATCTCAAGGATTCATGATCAGTTTAGATCACAAATTCCTTGGGTAGTAGATAGTGTTTCCATACCGTCAATGCTCGGATTAAGGAGTAGAACTCCTTGTCATAGATAGAATAGTTGAGTGTAGCTCCTCGATGTTTCTCGCTGAAGTAAGCAATAGGTTAGCCTTCTTGCGTCAACACAGCTCTTATGCTTAGTCCGGATGCATCACACTCTACTTCAAACACCTTGTCAAAGCTCAGCAAAGCTAAGATGGGGGCTTTAGTTAACCTCTCTTTCACTTCCTCGAAACTCCTCCTCTCTCTCTCTCCCCATCTGAATTCAATATTCTTCTTTGACAGTTTGGTAAGCAAGGCTGCAATTATCAAGAACCTACAGGGGGCCTAATAGGATTACCTAAAATTTCCATAACATGTGTGCACCCACGATATGGAAATCACCTTGCAAGTCAGAGATTGCAAGACTTTAAATGATTAATCACTAAGGTTACTGATTTTTAAGTAATTAATTTACTGTAGAATACAAATATAAATAACTATGGATGTCCGATATCCCACAGTTCCTCAGAACCGTAGAGAATCGATATCCCCTACTAAATAATAAGATAGGATATACCAACATTATAAAACTGTAGGAAAAGTTAAATTATATTAAATTCTAACATGTGAATATTTTCTACAAAGAATGTTTATGCATCACCTATAAAGATCTCAACTAATTCTAATACTAATGTATATATCTTCATCTCGCACTCAGTACTCGAGACTTATCCCAATCCTATCGTATGTAAACCTGTAAAAGAAAAACTATTAGGGAATAAGCTACAAGAGCTTAATGAGCTATCCCTTGTACCATACTAGCAAACAAGTTATCAAACAAATTGTTACAACCATATGAATGCATGCACACGGAATATGCCAAACAATATATGCAGTTAACTGGTACTGCATATAATATCAGATTTTATTGCCCTCCGAGATAAGGGTTGGAGATTCATCGGCACCAATCACGACTGAGCTCTAGCACCTGGGTTTTTACCCATAACTTTGAATATCATATTTCGTAAAATATATTTCCATTTTTAAGTCGTCTAATAGTACACAAAATCCCAAGCCTAGCGGTGAGGTGGCCCCCGCAGTCCACACTCACACCCTACAGCGGAGATCTCTAGACTTGATCCTCAGCCATGCAGTTAGCGTCTCCATCGCCTAGTAAGCCCGTAGGTACGGGTAAGGTCATGTTGTACGAGTGCACCATATAAAAACACTTTAATATATATAAACAACCCCCACAAGGCCTCTCTTTATCTCCACGTGAAGTGACGGCCGGAATAAGTAAATGCAATGCATGGACAATGCATGACCCTTTTAATTTAAGATAAGCCAAATATAATTAGGTCAAATTATGAGGCGATCAATCAATATCAGCAAACCATCCAAATCATATAAAAATCAATCATATCATCAAATCATTAATTATCGTATTTAACAATATTGCTTACAATAATCAATCAATATCAAGCACACGCATATCCCAAAACCCCATGCATTAAGTTATTAATATTCAATTTAAGTGTACTAACTATAAGCACAAACAAGTATAGAGTCATCGAGAGTACTCACTTGACTATGACGACTCTCTCTAGTCGTAATAACTGATCGGGAGATCCTCGCCCTCATCGGGATCACCTAATCATTACGAGATAACAGGGATAATAAGTAGTTGACTCAACTAATGGTTCTAGATACCTATCTACCTAATTCTACTTAGATTACTATTAGCCCTTATTCAATTAAACCTAATTGCTAATCATATGTAACTTTTTTCATTCTATTTTCAATACTTACGAATTTATAGTCGTTTTTCATCGTTTTCGAATGCACATTCACATAGTGGTGTCCATTTTGGACGTTAAGACCCGTGTTTTATGATATGGGTTAAATTTATCAAAATTTTATCTTATTGAAGTTTAATTATTCTTATTGCTTATGTTTATATCTTACTTTGGGACTTAATGATTAAATTAGCTATTTGATTCTTATACTTAGAAAATTTTACATTAGTATTACTAATTCATGTACTTAATGAAGTTTCATTCAATTTAGGAAGTGTATTAGGGTTTACTAATCTATGTACCTAATTATTATGCATTCTTCTTATTTTCTTATTTTATAAACCTATGCTTGTGTCATCGCTTACGTCATCATTCTCTTATGTCATTGTTTATGTCATCATTTGCTTATGTCATGGCTCATGTCATCTTTTAATTACATCATTGCTTGCATCATCTTTTACTTACCTAAGGCTTATCTCATGATTTAGTGTTTTATGTACACTTATACATAATGTACACATACTTATACCTTTCCTCTACTTATATGTATACTAGCATACTTATATATATACTTATACTTATATCATATTTATACTTATATACGTACTCATATACCTATACAGTCATATACGTTTTTTTGTACAATTTCATATGCTTAATTTTCCTCTTAAGAAAATCTTCCTAATTTCATTCTTTTGTGTTTTTAAGTGTATATTTAATATAGTATAGGTATGTATAGTTAGGATTTGTCTTAATTTAAGTTATGTACATGGTAAATATCTATGTACAAGAGTCTCCATACATGTATTCTTCTAGTATATTCTTTATGTACACATACTTAAGAGCATATACACATGTATTCCTTTCCTCTTCTTCATGATTGCTAACTTCCTACACTTAAAGATAGGAACTTTATGTCCTCTTCTTCAAGATCACACTTAACACATGTCTACTTATCTAATCTACCTAATTACCTAACTAATGAATAATATAAAGCAACATAGAGTAACTTGATCACATACCTTAGTTTGTGTTGGAATTATGGAGACAAAAAGGAAAGTATTGAAAGTGAAATGGAAGATGAAAGCTCATGGCAATGGAGAGGCTTTTTGTTTTGTTTCTTTTGTTTTGTTTTGATTATGGAAGAAAGGAAATGGTGGGGTCTAGAAGGGGATGGGTGGACGGCAATTAAGGAAGAGGGGGAGAAAAGAAAAACCAAAAGAAAAGGAAAGAAAAGCAATCATTAAGTGTTAAGATATTTTCTTTATGCATTAGTGTCTTTTGTTGACTTTTCAAAATGTTAACTTTAGTCAACATGTGTTGACTTAGTTAACTTTCCTTAAGCATATATAATTTTGTACACATAATGTAGTAATTAAGGGAAATTAAGGAAAAAATTAAGGAAATGAAAGAGAATGAAGTATTTGGTGAATTGATTAGTAAAAATAGATGATGAGGTCTTACTTTAGGTATTTATAGCCTATATACATCATTTGGTAAACTACTTTGTATAACTAGTATGAAAAGTACTAATTAAGGTATTAAGGTTCACTACATTTAACCTAATCTTCAACTATACCCTTAACACTATGTAATACTATCTTAATCATATACGTAGGAGATAAATGTAATCTATGATTCATTATCTTAGTTTCTAAAGGACTACTTAAGGATTCAAAACATACATGCATAATTGAAAGTCATCTCTAACCTTTTACTAATGATTTGGCAAAATATAAGGGTTATATTATTGATTAGGGTTGTAGGGTATATTCTGATGAATTAGTGCACATATGTCTTTAAGGTGATCATTTTAGGGTTTCTATCACTTTTGAATGAAATCTTTAACATTTAGATACATTTAGGGTAGAAAAGTTTCTTACGCGATTGATTAATTCTTTTAGAGTTTTCACTTTCATTAACCTTATCAACTCCTAAATTATCTAATATACTCAAGTCTATTTCAAAAGCTAGATCGAAAATTTTAGGAGTTTACAGCAATCATACTGAAATCCTTTATGAATCAACGATATAATGATGCTAAGCATAGAAGCTTCTCACGTCTGCAAAGCAAGTCAGCTAAGGCCACTCTACGATCACTCTTATTTCCTCATCATCAACTTAGATGCCACCTCCACTTACAACAGACCCCAAGAAGATCACCTCAGATCAAGAAAAAGTCACATTTCTTTGGATTGGCGTACAGTTGTTCAGCTTGGAGTTTCACAAGGACTCTTCGGAGATGCTCCTTATGAATCTCTAGGTTAGGGTTATACACTAAAATGTCATCAAAATAAACTACAACAAATTTCCCTGTGAATTCTTGAAGCACATGATTCATTAGGCACATAAATATGCTTGGCACGTTGGACTGCCTAAATGGCATTACAAACCATGTCATGTCTTAAATGTGATCTTTCACTCATCACCTTCACGTATTCAAATCTAATGGTATTCACATTTGAGGTCAATCTTAAAGAACACTCTTGCTCCATTAAACTCATCTAGCATGTCATCGAGCCTAGGTATAGGATACCTGTTGTTGATAGTCGGTTTTCACTCATCTGATATACTTGTTCATTCAGCCACCAATACGCCAAGTAGTCAAATCTCTCAGCATACCACTAGATGGATGACACACAACATTTATGCCGAGTAGTATAAATCCATTCTTGGTTTGAATTCAAATCCATTCTTGGTTTGAATTCAAGTCCATGGCATAAACGGTTATCACAAGTCCTGTTATATTACATAATCGCTTGCTCTTCTTATATATTAGGGGAGATGTCAAATCAAGAGGCTTCCATGTATCTTACCAATTATTCTGACAACTGCCTTAGACGCTACAACCACTTATAAATATTGGAAGGAAACTCTGTAAGAGCTCTCTGACACTTTTTACTCACATACTCTCCAAACAAAGTCACTGTACTAACTTAGGCATTAGAGTGGCCATACTGAACTAGCCTCGGTACCAAGCATTTCATTTTCTTTTGCAGGACTATTTCCTTACCCCAAAATTCACCAACATTTGGTGCTGTTTGTTTTTCTTTAAACACGACTACATGGCTAGAACTAGGATGACACGAAGTGCAAGTGCTAATACTTCCTCCCAATACCTTGAAGGAGAGAGTCGACATGTTGATGAGCAATGACTAGCTTGACTCAAGCAACTTTGTCTCGATTTAGCCAAAGAAAATTCCGAGTTAAATAAAAAACATGAATAGATCTTTGACCTTCTTAATAAAAGTATTCATCTGAATCAGAACAAAGAGCATGGCGATCATGATGCTGACAATATCGATGATTCAATTTATTTACTTGAAATGCCAAAAAAGCAAGCTAAGATTACAACGAAACCCTTAGCTCCTACTTTCAAGAAGATTGATAAAGGCAAGCAACCGCAACAGGTGCATCATGCAGGACCCTCACATGTCAGCACCCCTGTTGCAGCAACCAAGCAATTCTAAATCAAGAAAAGTCCTTTTATCCTAGAGATTTTAAAAGAAGTCATACCTCGGCACATTAAGCTGTCCCAATTTGAAACTTATGATAGGATGAAGGACCCTAAAGACCACCAGGAGTACTACCGTATACTGGCCAAGTTGCATGGTTTGAGCGACACAGTGGCCTGTCAAGCCTTTTCCTCAATTTTGAGGAATGCAGCCAGCACATAATTCAAACATTTAAAACTAAATACCATTTCATGTTTTGATGAGCTAGCAAAAGTGTTTCTTCAACACTTTCTTGCTAGCAAACTTCCTATTAAGGACTCTTCCATCCTTAACACCATTAAACAAAAATCTAATGAGTCAATTAGGGACTATTTAGCTAGATTTATGGTTGAGATGGTCCAAATCCTAGAATTGGATATGAGTATGGCCCTCAACACCATAATTGATGAAGTCAAGCCTAATGGAGACTTTTTCAAGTCTCTCATAAAGAACAAGCCAAAAACTTTCGCTAAGTTTAAGGCTAAAGCCACCTCATACATCCACCAAAAAGATAACATAAAGGTACAGCGAGAGGCCAATCAAAGCAAAGGAGATGGAAAGAATGATAACCAAAAAAGTGCAAAGGATGGACTTGACACGGACAATGACTATAGCTCAGATGTTGAGCATAAGAGAATGAAGATCCCGACATACTAATCCCACATGCCTATCAATCATCTAATCTCGGACATTTTGATGGAGGTACATGGGGAGAGAGGCATCCTCTAGTGGCCCAAAAGAATGAAAGGGAATCCTTCAAGGAGAAACTCTAACAAGTACTATGCTTTCTACCATGACAAAGGTTACATTACAAATGAGTGCATTCAACTCAAGAATGCAATTGAAGATGCAATCCAACGTGGGCACTTATGCAAGTTCTTAGCACATGATGCTGAGAATATCAAGAGACCATATCAGAGGAAACGTAAGGAGCAAGAGAATGAAACACGGCCAGCAATAGCCATGAGAGATGCAAGGGACGTGAAATCTAGTAAAGAACCTAATGGAGCGATCAACGCCATTGTCAGTGGACCTACTATAGACCAATCAAGCTCTTCGAACTCAATTAACGCCAAGAATTACGTTGGTAATATTCAAGGCAAAAAGGTTAAGATCGACAATACCATATCTTTCGGAGACGAAGATTCTGAGGGCATCCAAAGGCCACATGATGACGCGCTCATCGTCAATGCGAGAGTCACTGACTTCGAAGATAAGAAGATTCTTGTTGATATAGGAAGTTCAGCCAACATCATTTTTCAGCATGCCTTTGACCAAATGAGGCCTAAGGTCAAAGCACAACTATGGTCTTCTAAGTATGATCTCTATGCCTTCAACAATCAACCTATCCAATTAGCCAGAGTTTTTTCTTTACTGATATAGATCGGTGATGGTGAGCACATTACAGAAGATAAAGTAGACTTTCTCGTCGTCAAATGTTGGTCCCCTTACAACATGATAAAGGGACGGCCATGCCAACATCTATTTGGCATTGTCCCTTTAACTGTATATCTTAAGGCCAAGTTTCGTACTCTCATAGGGGGTCAATGTGTGCAAAGGGGATCAGCAATTACCACAGTCCTTATACATAAGGGCTTTAAGACAAGAAGAAGTGTTTCAAGTTGAAACCTGTTTGGAAGGCAAGTCAGTTGGCATCGAGAATGCCAAGAGTGATACTGAGGAAATTCCTTTAAGAGATGTAAACACCTAATCTTTGCTGCGCTCGTGCCCACCCCCCCCCCCCCCCCCCCTTTTATTTTTCAGTTTAGGTTATAAGGTCCTAAATTAGAAAATTTTCAAATTAAAGAAAATCTCAAAAAATGAAGAAATTTAGAAAAATAGGAATTCTAGAAAAATACAAAAAATAAGAAAATAGGAAAAAAAACACAAAAAATAAGAAATTTAGAAAAAAATACAAAAAATGAAAAATTTAGGAAAAAATATAATAAATTTGAAAAGTCATAGAAAATTTAAAAAATAAGGAATTTTAAATTGTTTAGGTCATTTAAATAAAATAAGATTTTAATTTAAATAAATTTGAATAAAGGACCATTGGACTTGGACTTAGATTTAAATCTAGCCTAGACCAACTTGGGCGCACATATGGACAAAGCATAGGCCAATGCCCTATCGATAAAGCATTTGGACATTGCAATTGGGGGTAATTGGAGATCAAGGGTTTGAAACTCACTAAAGGCATAGAGAAATGCCTTTTTGTCTTTTTCTTTTTCTTTTTCAACTCATTACGTTACCACTTGTTAAGATGTCACTGGGCCACGTATCTAATTGTGACACGTGGCGCGTTATGATTTGTTGCAACAACAAAATTTCTTTCCCCTTTTTTTTCTCCCTTCCTTTTCCTTTTTTGTTCCTCATTTTCTCATTATAAAAACTCACAGTCACACACAAAAGGGAAAAAAAAAGTAGAGGGGGTTTTAGTTTTTAAAAGACACACGCACGCATAGCAAAAGGGGAACCCACATTCAGCTGACTCTCTCTCACCCATCTCCCTCTATCCACAATCTCTCTCTTCAACCCCTCTCTCTCATTCTCTCTCTCTCTCTACTGCACTCTCTCTCCCTTTCAACCAACACTAGCCCACTCCCTCTTTCTCTCTCAACCCAAACATAAGACCCCATACATGCACACCATCTACAACCACTATGCCCATATCACCACCGAACCCATGACACATGGACACACTCCTCTCTCTCAACCTAGATCTCTCAAACCCCCTCGATACTCTCTCACTCTCTGACCTCTCTCTCTCCAACCCCTCTCTCTCGTTCCCTCTCTCCTCACTACACTTTCTCTCCCTCTACCTTCTCTCTCCCCAACTCCCTTACTGTCCACCGACTTTCTCACTCACCACCACCTTTCGACCCTCACTCCATCACACAACTCACTCACCATACACCCTCAACCCCCACTCCAGCTACTACACATGACCCATACCCAGTGCCACAGCCGCCATGACCCACGACCACTGCACTCTCTTAACTTATAACTCACCAATGCCACTTAACCCTCGCCCAAACACCAAACCACGCTCGGCAGCCATTCGAACATAGTGCCACAACCATACATCGACCCCTTTTGCAAGAACCACCATCACCATCTGAGCCAACAACCACCAAATGGCCACCAAACGAGGTGACATCGTCCCTACACTCCCTAAGCCCAATACAAACCACATAAAAATCAAACTTTCCCTTTGAAATCAACCCAAAAACACCCATCTGATTACCTCCAATTTCTTCTACAGTTGGTGACTGTTACCTGTTAGACCCGACCCATGGAGCTTCAACTCGAGTCGACTTCGATCCAGTCCAAACCCGACCCGAGGATTTGATTTGCACTGCTGACTTGATCCAAATCCCCCTTGCTTGGTTTGGCCATTTCCCAATTTAATAATTGTTGTTGTTTTTGTTTTTATTTTCTTTTTTTATTATTTATTTTTTTATTTCATTTCTTGTAGTCTGTTGTAAAATAAAAAAAAAAGAAAAAGAAAATAAAGAAGAGGAAGTATTTTATTTTGTTTTTAGTTATTTTTACATTTTAACAAAAAAAAGATAAGTAATAAAAACGATAAAAAAAATATAAAACTACAAAAATAAAAAAATATATAATAAAGAAAAACATTTTATTACTTAGAAAAACATATTTTTTTTCAAAAAAATAAAACAAATCCTTTCCAAATTAGGGCACTTTAGGTTTTTGAAAATAAACCAACTTAGGACCCCTAGGAAATTTTCTCAAATAAAATCAAAATGGATAAAAACGTAAACCCGACAGTTTTTCCAAAGTTAAAAATAAATCAACTTGCTATGTTTTTGGTAAACGAACTACGAAAGTCTGATCCTAAATAGCAGGTACGTAGGCACCCGTACGTCAATATGGGGCCACTTAAAATATGGAAGTTTTATTTTTTCCATTTTTAGATATTGATGTAAATTAATCAATTTAGTCACGTGTATTATAATTAGTTGTTTTTATAGAAATTAAAAAGGGCATATTTGAAAAGTGAAGTTAAATTTGAAAAGTGAAGTTAAATTTGAAAAGTTAAAAAGTGGTACTCATTTAGGGTTTAATAAATTAGCCCCTGAATCCAGATCTCTGGTTTTCAAAAAACCGTATTTATAAAATGGGTTTTTTTTAATTGATAGACCAGTAGTT